>KB292298.1:107056-150395 GCA_000328365.1 Capitella teleta
GGGGGGGGGTTGACCCTTCTCCTCATTGTTCTGTGTTCTGCTCAAGGATCTGTTATATGCAGCAGAGCATTTTCCATATCAGTCACGCTCCCAAGTTGTAATGTGTGAAATTCCAGGATGCTGCTGCTTGCGTAGTACATAATATCATCATAATATTAATATATGTAATATATGATTTGAAATTAGCTGGATTCCAGAGTGACTCATGAATGAATGTGATAATAGCGACTCCTCCTTCAGTAGCATACCTCATTCGTCATCTTGATTCTGCATTTAAATTTTTCCCTTCCGTCGTATTTCGTGAATTGCATGAATGCTGCTTGTGAGCAGAGTCACGTTGTCGATTCGTGACGCAATCTAATTAAAGTCAACGCAGTGGTTTGAATTACTTTATATCAGTTGGAAAGTGTGCCCGCTCACGATGTGACGTTTACTTTTACTTCTTCTGTTCCTCCCTCTCCAAGAATTTGGTCTGAAATAATTCAAATAAAGCATAAAACTCCTTCATGTTGTAATGGTCGTTCGGTGGTTTATGCCACAATGGGGTCGGTCTGTGATGGATTGAAAAACGTTCCAACAGATCTCTTCAGTTTGGAAAACAAAAGAAAGAACAAAATACTGAATTATATTTGAGCTGAATTACAATCCACAATAATTAGTAAAATTACATTTTCCTTATGTCTTCATTATTAAGGGGATGAGTGAATAGAAGGATTTGATTAATTATGTAATTATGATTTCAGGAGTCTATGGACCTACCTCCGGACAAAGTGAAATTGTTACGTGGTTATGACGAAGAGAAGAAATGGGACCTGATATGTGATCAGGTGAGGAGTGCCAGCACAACACTGTCTGCTGCCAGTACAAATATTCAGAGGGAAAAACGAAGGAATTCATCATCTGAATTGCTCTGTTGACACCCGTAACAAGTGTATCATTATTCTTGTCCCCAAAACAAACCTGAATTAATGTTGTTTTTGTGTACCGAGTAGAGCAGTGTGAGTACTCCATGCAGATGCAGTACATGGTGGAAAATATCCCTGAGGCAATTTGGTTTTACAACTGAACAGCTGATTGAAGCATTTTGCACACGCGTCCAAAGTCCAAGGCTAGATGAGACATCAGGGTCTCTCTCTTCGAAGAACTTCAAACAATTGTATTTCTTTGTAGTTTTTTCCTTCAAGAAATGTTAAATGGAGTTGTAAATTCTGATGTAGAAACACCGTCTTCTGTAAATCAATTGAGTCTATATTAGTTGAAGAAGGTTACAGTCAACCTGATGGGTTTCCATGGCAACGTAGAATCAAGAGACTGCTGGTGCCAATAACGAAGCCTCACTGTAAACAGCGGTAATCAACAAAGCCATTATCGTGTCACAGGGGACAATTGTGTGATCATGAGTTGTTGTGTGATGCCTTGTGTTTTATGACGCAAAACCCGATCACATTCTGAATACACTTGGTCTTTGTTATGCAAATTCTTTCATGTCATCAAATGAGGGAAATAACTCTTGTTTTCATCTTGTCTAGGATCGTGTGTCCGCGAAGAATCCGCCCAGTTTTTATTTGACCAAATTGAAAGTGTACCTCGACCCCAGTGCTTCCAAGAGTTCCAAGGTGCGTGACTTACTTTCAGTTTCACTTTTCCTTGTGGACTAATGGTAAGATGTCTTCTTCTTTCCTGGCTTAATTGCATTTTCCCTCCCGTTATGAATTAAAACGCTGGTTAACTTTTTTTCCTTCCAATAATAGTTGATCAAAATAAAAAAATTAATCAACTTGTAACCAAAGATTTGATTGAAATTAATTCTGGAACTATTAATTCTTGACTACTCGGAAGGTTTGCTTCACAATGAAATGAACAACTCTTCTAAATCTAAGTGCTGAGTCGCAACCTCAAGTATGCAAGATGTTCGTTGCATAATCTTCAAGCTGTATTGTTAAACCAAAAGGGATACCAACACATGGACAGGGAGGGGGGGTGTCTGTTTTGGCGCTAGTTTCAGAACTTCAGACGTGACGTTATAGAATGCATGAAATGCCAGAATGAGATTACAACCTGCAATAGATTAACTGCCAACTCAGCAGAACGTGCACAACAGATCACCAACAGATGCTGAATGGTCAGACGTAAACACGGTTATTCTTATCCCCTCACACTGCATCTGTTGCAGAGGTTGCCTCGAGTTAATACTGCACACGAATAGTCTATTTTAAGAACAGAGTTTATTCGGAGTTTTGTAAATTTTGAAAATCTCTTGTTTTGCAAATTATGAATTGTTTTTTTTTGGGTTTGTCATCGGCATGATATACCGGTATATGCTATATATACTAGTAATGCTGAAGGCTAGTTCAAATGAAATATCAATCAAGCTACTGATTAATTAATTATTTGCATTTTGATTTTGATTTCTTGATTAATTTTTATTTCTTAGTTAATATGTAGGCAATCAATAATTTCGATGCCCCTAGATGATGTTTTTATTTCATCCCAATGGTGCTTCGAGTGTGTCTCTATCCGTGTGTCACTTCTGTTTTCTATTATTTTGTCAATGTTCAGTTTTTTCTCTCCATTTTTTGTTATATGTGCTTTTTCTTCCAACATTTTTTTGGCTGACATGTTTTTGTTGAAACAGCATGGTTCGATTTTCTTACCGCTTTCAGTAACATTTTTTCTTGCCAAATTGTAACTTTTTTTCGTCACCTGAAAGTTGAACATTGACCAAAATTCATGTCACAATTGAGAATGTTGCTAAAGAGTAAAGATTATGTGTATTCACTATTTCATCCTGTACATATTTTCTGAGCTATATTTGTGTGTACATCGAATGAAGCGAGCAGTGAATTTTTGCCCCAAAAATTAATTTTGTGCAATGCATGATCTGAAAATTTGATTCACGGCCGCAATGAAATTGGAGGCAGTTTTCAAAGTGATGCTTCTTGCCTCTAAATCTCAAACTCTCTCAAACTCAAACTCTCTCAAATCACAACGTCTCACACTCAGAGAATCAATCGTCATCCATTCGATTGTTTGCGAATGGCTGTTGTTGGCCAATCCATCACTGTTTCTTCTCTGAACCCTGAACATCAGGACCCTTAGCGTTGCATTAATTATAACTGCTTGTGATATGAAAGGAGGAGTGCATTGCTTTGAAATAATCTAAACATCCAGAATTCCCTCAATTTCATTGTGGGGATTTTTTGAGCACGTGATTTCACTGCAGCAGCATTCAAATGTGAGCGTCGCTAATAGAGTAGTTGTTTGTCCCCTTCGCTAGTGGTGTGAGGACCTGGATCCTGAAGCCCCCGGTTCTAACACTGGCTGTGGCGGTTCTTTTGGTAGACGGTTAAGCTACAGTTTTCGCGTGAGTGGACAACTTTACTTCTCAGAACAGAACCCCGCCCTTCCCCTGAATGTTACTCCTGTTGCCATGGATACGGTTACCAAGGAAACAGGAGTTGCATTTGTAGTAACGTAGAACCCTGTCGTTCCTTTTCTAGGTCAACCCTTGCACCTTTCTCACGTTCAAATACCTTCATTACCCCCACCTCCCCCTCCCTTTGCCTCTTGCCTTGATTATTAGATGCGCTTTGTGTGATTTCTTTCCTATTTGTACAGCTTCTTTTGAAACTTTTACGGTTCTTTTGTGTTTTACTGTTTTTAAAGAGCGGAAGGCTTTCTTTTTTCCTTTGTTTCCTTTTCTTCATTTTGCGCTACTAACTCCAACGCATGTGGTATGCAAGGATTAATTAACGACGCTTGATGATATTTACTTCTGTTTTGAGTGCCGTTCTTAATTTTAGCACTAGATAATTGGATTTAAGGTATTCAATATGCGTAGTAGATAAGATCTATTTTAAAATGAGTAAATAAATCAGTTGTAACTTACAGGATTTAGAAGAAGCATCTCCCCCTAAAAATATTTTCTTTTCTGTTTAATTTTTTATTGGGTTTAAATTTTTTCTATGATTTCTTTCCACAGAAACGGCGAATGTTGGGAGACTCGACTTCAACACAGACGCTGAGAGACCTAGAAATTTCTCTGCGCACAAACCACATTGAGTGAGCCACTCTTTTCATCCCGAGTACACCGTTATATCTTCTTCCTTTACAGATGGGTGAGGGAATTCCTTGGTGAGGGCCACATGGGTCTTGACGTGCTCATTGACTACCTCTCTTTCACTCAGTTGGTTATGAGGTATTGATAATTTAATGTGATATTTCATTTACTAACGAGTTGATTAATGACAGAACTGAACAGTTGGACTGCAGTCCTGATAACCCGGATGCAAGTATGTTAAATAACGGTGTTGAAAAAGGTGGAACATTGAAGGGTCGTCAGTCAATATTCGGAGGAAATTCAACACCGGCTCAGAAGCGAGTTTCGCGGATGAAACCTTCCCACTCCAAGTTAAATTTTGGAGACGCCACGGATGACGTGCATGTGTGCATAATGTGCCTCCGTGCTATCATGAATCACCAGGTTTGGGAAATTTTTTTTTTTTCAATTTTGTTTAGGAACTATTTCGTTTGTCCGCAGTATGGATTCAATCTAGTGTTCGCCCACAAACAAGCCATCAACAGTATCGCACTGAGTCTCAACCACAAGAGTTTACGGTAATCTTTCTGTCAAACTTCAACTTTCTTCTTTTAATCTTGAATTTGATCAAGATGCACCTTTTTGCTGTCTGTCTCTAATTCTTTCATTTTTAAAATAATTTTTTTTTTTCAGAACGAAAGCACTCGTTCTGGAACTCCTTGCAGCCGTTTGTTTAGTCAGCGGAGGACATGAAATAATTCTCAACGCTTTTGACAATTTCAAGGAGGTCAGTATACCTTTCAATACTCTTGTCAATGTGCAATTTCCATTTTTCTATCAAGATGTAATTTTATAATCAAGATACAAATTTAGCGAAGTTGACTTTGATATTTTGAAAGCATTTTGTAAATGCTGGACTTTTTCTCTTTCAGGCTTGCAGTGAAATCCATCGGTTTCAAACGCTGATGTATTACTTTCGTCATTATGAAGATTTCCATATAGATTTCATGGTGAGTGACCTCTTGAACCCTTGGTGTTTGACCTTTGACCTTCTTTTTCCTCAGGTGGCCTGCATGCAGTTCATTAACATTGTGGTGCATTCTGTTGAGGACATGAACTTTCGAGTTCATTTGCAGCATGAATTCACGCTACTCGGCCTCAATGAATATTTGGAACAAAAACTACGGTCAACTGAAAGTGACCGCTTGGCCATTCAGGTCAATGCTTACTTGGACAACACCGTAGATGTCGCTACACTTCTTGAAGATTCGGATACTAAAACTGCCGCACTTGAAAAAGTTGCTGAGTTAGAAGATGATTTGGCTTTCGCAAATGAACGCATGCAAGAGATGGAGGAAGAAGCCCTTGAGAAAATTGGTCAGGGTTTAATTTTTCTTGTGATTTATTTTCTCATTATTGAATCTGTTTAACAGCGCAACTTGAGACTAACATTTTGGAGTCAACTGAAGAAAATTCACAACTCAAGGTGAATTTCTATTTTGTCAAGACGTAGTTTATTTTGACTTTCAAGGTGTAATTTATTTTTGCTTGGAGTTTCAATTCACTTTTGGTCATGGCTCGAATATTATATTAAGATATCTTTTTTTACAGACCCTGGCTGAGAACCAAGAAACCGAATTACGTAACCTTCAACAAATGTTAACGACAAAAGACGAAGAATCTCAGAGGAGAGTCAGTCAACTAGAGACGCGCTTACAAGACATGGAAAGCATGAAACACAAAGGTAATCAACAATAACCTGCTTTTAATTCAGATTTAAAAAAATGAATTTTTCTTCCCCAGTCACTTCGCCAGTAAAGACTCCTCCGTCTGCTGTTCCCCCGCCACCTGCTCCAGCCCCTCCCCCTCCACCTTGTGCCCCTCCCCCGCCCCGCCCCCCATCAGCCGTCCCTCCCCCTCCCCCTCCCATGGGGGCCCCTGGAGTCCCTGCTCTTCCTGGAACCACAATGGGCGGTCAGAGCTCCCTGTTCAATTGCACTCTTTCTTCTATTTCGTTTGTTTTGTAGCTATGACCATCAAGCGCAAACTTGCAACCAAGTATCGCCTGCCCATCCTCAACTGGGTCGCCATGAAGCCTAACCAGGTCAAGGGAACTGTTTTCTCTGAACTGGATGACGAGAAGTTGTATGAGGTAAGTGGCTGAGTGTGGCTTCTGCGTGTGCTGACGACGTCCTTTTCAGACGCTGGATTTCAATCAGTTTGAAGAGGCGTTCAAACTGAACACAGCAGGGTCATTGGGTGCAGATGACCTTGAAACACCGACCTTGAACAAGCGGAAGATGAGCAGACGGCCGGAAACAATTTCACTCCTTGATAATAACCGATTGAGGAATGTAGGTCAGTATGCTAAAATTAATCTACTTATGCAAATGTTGATTTTTCTTTCTACTCTCAGCCATTACAAGGAGGAAGATTGAGCTGCAAGATGATGATGTTGTTAAAGCTATTAATAGGTATGACTGAATTATGCTAATTATGTGCATTAATTATGCAAATTCAATTTTAGTCTGAACCTCCAGACTCTGTCTCTGGAGAGGGTTGAGATCTTGCAGAGGGTCATGCCGAATGAACAGGAAGTGAAGGCGTTCAAGGAATACACACGCGATCACAAACCGGTTGAGGTGCTCTCAGATGAAGACAAGTTCATGATGAGTGTCAGTGTTTCCACATCGCTTTCATACATTTTTCTAGCTAGATGCAATTTGTTTTGTTAACAAATTATGTCAAGATGCAACAGTTTATCTTTTCTTTTTTTCAGTTGATGAAAGTGGAGCGTTTGCCTCAGAAACTCACCATCATGAGTTTTATTGGGAATTTCTTTGACACGTATCATCACTTACAACCAGTATGTGTTAAACGTTTTAAACGAATAACCTAATTAATTGCGAATAATTTGCAGCAACTGAACGCAATTATTGCTGCCTCAAAATCCATCAGGAATTCAAGAAAAATGCGGAAATTGTTGGAGGTTAGAACCTTACAGTTTCATCTTGTCCATATTGTGGAACAACAAATTAAATATTAGAATCTTCTCTACTGAATGATTATGAACTCTTATTTTATAGATTATTTTAGCATTCGGAAATTACATGAACAGTGCCAAAAGAGGCGGAGTCTATGGATTCCGCTTGCAGAGTCTGGACATGGTGCGTTTATCTTTTTTTTTTTTTTATTATTCTACCTTGAATTTTCTGTGATTAGTTATTAGATGCCAAGTCTAGTGACAAGAAAATGACACTACTGCATTTCATTGTGCAAACGGTGCAAACAAAATTCCCTGAGCTCATGAATTTTGACAAAGAACTTGGATTTGTTGAGAAAGCAGCCACTGGTCAGTGCTTAAACAATATTTGCAATTCTTTTATCGCATAAAGCTACAACATGACAATATTGTTTTAGTTTCGATGGAGAATGTATTGGCAGACATCAATGATCTGAGCAAAGGAATGGAGCTGACCCTGCGTGAATTTGAACTGAGGAGTAGAGATCGCGAACCTCCAACAATTCTTCTGGACTTTATCAAGAACTCCGAAGATAAAATGAAGAAACTGAAAACTGATTCCAAGTCAGCCCAGGTGAGTCTCCACCGTCAGCGCCCTCTGCAGGTTCCGTCTCTCTTCCCACAGGACGCTTATCAAGATGTTGTGGAATTTTTCGGAGAAAACACCAAAACGCTTGCTCCAAACGTGTTTTTCGCACTGTTTGTTAGATTCTCCAAATCTTTCAAGGTTTTTTTCATTTGATTTGATCATTTGATTTCATTCATTTATTATATTACAACAGCAAGCAGTGCAGGATATCGAGGTGATGAGGAAGTTGGAAGAACGTCCCCCTATGGGATCATTTCGGGAAAAGAAATCCAACACACTACCTGCTCCTAAGAATTCTTCGGTGAGAATTACTCGTGTTGGTTGAACCAGGACTGTTGCCAATTTGCCTGTCATTACATTCTTCATATTAAATTTGTTTCTCGAGAGGTCTTTGAGAATTGTCTGACTTTTTTCCTCGACTTATTTTTTGTGGAAGCTGGGAAGTTTGACAACGTTTCCACTACATAAGCTACACCTTGCATTCATATTTATATATAAAACTAAACCTTGACAGTTTTTTTTTGTTTTTTTTTTGGATAAGCTGCCACTTGCCTATTTCTTATATTTTGCCCCTATTTAAGCCACGCCCTCCCAATAACATTTGCACCATTTTTAAGGATGCCGTTGTGAATGAGCTGCGAAAGAAACAACGTTTGATCAAAGAGAAGAAAGTGCTGAACCGAGATGAGGTTTACCACGGAGCACTGGAGGACATCCTACTAGGTAAGCCACGCCTCCTCATTCTCAAATATTTTGACAAAATTTTATCTGCGTTTAGATTTGAAGAATGAACCCTACAGAAGAGCTGATGCAGTAAGGAGAAGTCAACGAAAGAAAGCAGACAACATTCAACCTGCGCCTAAAGACATAGTGGCGAATTCAAGATTTTAAATTGCGTATCACAGTGAAATGTTGTATCAAAGTAAAACATGTGCTTGTGGTGTATCACCTTGAAATAATCGCATAATTATTATTTCGAATCTCTTTTTTTTTTTATTATTATCATTATCAGTGTATAATTAATTCAGTGTACATAAATATCGACCTTGAAACTGCTTTAAAATATTGCATTTGATTTTATTATGCGTTCAAAAGTGTTTCTTGTTGAAAAAATCTTTTTATTGTTTTATATCTGATCTCTCTGTTGTCATATGCTTTTCGATTTTAGGAAAATTATTTTATGTTTTTATTGTAATTTTTTTTTTTTTTTTTTTTTTTTTTTCTCTCTCTCCAAGTGGTCAGTTTTTACAAAAACAGAACCCTGCTCAATTTAATGTTTTCTCTTCCGTAATTTGGTGATTTTTACAACAAATCAATTTCCAATTCTTTTACTTTTTTCTAAATCTCCCAGTTAGACTGGATTTCTCAAGGCAACAAAATGCTCTCATCTCTTCAAACATCTAGTTTGCTCTTTCAACTCTTTGTTACTGAAATGAAATGCTTTTGAACAGCAAAAAATTAAATGACAAATGGTCTTTAAGAAGAGGAAAACATTACATGCTGAGTGCTGACCTATTTCAAGAGTTTCACTTGGACATTGACCGATTTCAACACAAAGTTGTATGTTGACTGATTTTGAAATCCTGAAGAAAGAATTAATATCTGGCAGTGGTAAAGTGGTAAGAGTTTATTTTTATACTGTTGTTAACCCTATCTGCTTATAGGTCTGCAACATTGAGGTACCCTCGTTAAAAGCAATATTATTTATACTCCTTCCGTCACAAGTGGTTAAGTGTTTTTCGGGTTTTCATGCGGCATAATGCCAGGATTACTTTCATGCTTGGAGTATCTGAGCTTGTAAATATGTTATCAATTTGAGCTTTGGCTTTTCATGGAGCTCACCAAATGCTGAAATAAAGTTAATATTCACAAAAATAATCTTGTGTTACTGTTGTGCGTGTATATGTGGTGTACATAATATTTTTCTTCATGCAATAGACTTGAGTTTTCCTAGAGAAGAAACGTCATTGGAGAAGATTCAAA
The DNA here is from genome assembly GCA_000328365.1 of Capitella teleta. Classification (NCBI taxonomy): domain Eukaryota; kingdom Metazoa; phylum Annelida; class Polychaeta; family Capitellidae; genus Capitella; species Capitella teleta. The sequence goes on from KB292298.1 coordinate 116,690, forward strand.
AGCTGGCAATATGAAACTTGAGGAATTGTGGATCGTTGGCACCAAGGATTCCTTAAAACATCATGGGCTGAGGAGCCCTCCCGTATGATTGTATCGAATCCCACAGATCCCATTGGCCAGCACCGAGACTTGAACACACTTCGCAGGGTTTGGAACGTGATCGGTTATACCATTTACATGTACATTAATCTAAATTGAACAGTGACAAGGCATGCACTGGTCCATACTAGGCTGTGCACAACATACATTTCCATCTGTGATTTGTCATCAGACAATCGAGGGATTCGGGCGCCATTTTGGGTCCATAATTTGAAGCCATTTCTCAATTTTCTCGTCTTTAACATGGGAGAATCTTATATTCTAGTAATAGCCACCGATGTTGACCAACAAGCGCCATCCTACCGATTTATTTGCAACTCATTGGTATTGGCCCATGTTAATTACCAGAAGAGACTCCTAATTTTGGACCCAAAATGGCGCCACAATGTTCTTGTTTGCGCTTCTCTGTTGGAGGATACAAAGCTACAAACTGCTTCCAGAGTGTAGTTTTCGTCAGTGTGTACTTTTCCTTTGTACTTCCGGGGATAATTTTGACAATCGAAGAATCTTGGGAAGCCGAGAAAGGCTTAGAAAGGTATTTCATGCATATTTTCCACTAATTTATGCATGCTATTGCATTAGAATGCATCAAATATTGAATTAGTTCAACGTTTCTTTCGAATTTTGTAGTGATTTGAAGTACAACTAGAATGGAGTCGCAGAAATCACATTTCCAGATGACTTGAGAAGTTGAGTTGATACTCACTGATGATACTGATATTACTAGTGAGGAAGTAGCTTGGCATCAAATTCAGTTTGATATCAAATGGGAAGTTTGGTGTCAACTCAGGCCAAATACAAATACAAGCATTTTATTATATTTATTATCTAATCATTTTTTTTAGTGATTCAATGCTAATACAACTGATGCTAATACAACTGAACTGAGCTGAAATATAACTCCGCAGCTCAAATAATCCTGCTCTCTGATTGGTTGAAATTGAGTTTGATGCCAAGTTCGCTATTTGGTATAAAACTGAGTTTGATGCCAAGTGTTTACCTACTAGTGATAGTCTATTAATAATACAGATACTCATACTGAAGTGAGATAGTATCACTGATAGTGATAGTGACTGTCACTGTGATAGAGTACGGTGTTGATCACAGGGAGTCTTACCAATGGGCTCTGGTTATATGAAATGCCTATGCAGCTTTCTGGACAGTATAAAATAATATCAAGGGAAGTCACTGATTTCTCAGATTTACAATAACAAAGCCCCAGAAGCTACATTCCCCTCACGGGAGAGAGCCGAGGCTTCGAATCTGGCAAGATTATGAATAAATGAACCTATAAATTTTTGCACCGCAATGACTAATTACTAATTAATTGCACAAAAATGCTTTTATTTCCAAAACGCCTAGCAACAGGGACGATGGCTGCGCATTCGACCTTCACCTTAACAAGCCGCTCAGTGATTGATCAATAATAGTCCAGCTGAGAAATGCAATTGAAATTAATCAAAGCATTCATTCGATTGAGATCAGTCCAGTATGATTTTATAAAATATTCCATGCATATAAGTTTTATAACAGTATTCTGTATTCATATAATTTTATAGTTCGAAATACTGGTTATAAATTCTATATTTATTAGATAGGTTACACAACATGTTGTGAGGTATATAAACCGATTCTGAAGATATACACCAGAAGGCGCTGTGGTTTGCTAATTTCCGTCAAGTCAACTTACTTATACAATGTGTCTTCTGACTCTAACTACTCTTTCTAGCATATTTCATGCTCAGTTTGTATCTCAGAATAGCTTTTATTGTTTGAGAGACAATTACAGATAGGATGCTTCACTCTGAAGTCATTCTTTTCAATTAAGAATGTATCCTAAGCTCTACGTTTTTGCCACTCCATTCTAGTTTTAAGAATTTGATTTCGAGATTTAGCGATCATGATTTTATTACAGTTCACTGCGGGCTGAAAATTTGCTGTGGTCCGACAAAATGGATGCATCGTACCTGTTGCTAGTCGTTCTGGAACTGATTGTATTTTGGGGCAATTAATTAGTCATTAGGCATTGCCGTGCAAGATTATTGGTGTCAATGGTTTTATTTATTGATGATCTTGCCAGATCCGAAGTTTTGGCTCCTTTTTTTGAGGAGAAGATTACTAAGCTTCGCACAAAACAGTGACTTCCCTTGACATTATATATATAGACAGTAAGAGTTCACTGCATTGAGTTTGGTCTATATCTGCTCCCTTACTGGTAAGACTCCCTGTGTTGTTGATGGCGATGTTTTAGTTTTCAGCATTTAGTGTTAGTCATATTTATAGCCTGATTTCTAATCAATATGTCAAAAAAATTTATTTGACTTACTGAACAACAGCCCGACAGGCCCCCCTCTCATAGGACATAGGTCATCTTCACGAGCATCTCTTTTTCGCATTTACAGCCAATAGCAAAAATGAAATGCATGAAAAAGACATGCATGATGCCATACTCTCATAGTGTTAAACATTATAGACCCATGCTCGACCGCAAAAAAAGCAGACAGAGTTAAAGGCCTGAATCCCTAAATTCTGAAAATGTATCCTGAAAAAGACCTGTTTGTGTATTATTGACAACTGAATTTGGACCTTTGAAATAGATTACTCCCAATTGAGCATTGGTCAAAACATGAATTTCAATGGAAACAATATTTAAGCGCCGCTCACAAATTCCGCTCGCTAAGCGCAGAATAAGATAACTTTGCGCCCATTTTGAGCCTCTCCTTTGCTCCAGATGGAGAAGAGGGAATCTGATCGAATCAGAGACGTCCAGCAGAAGAGGATCTTGGACGAGGGGGCGAGACGGCGTCGTCAGCGGAAAGCCCTGGAAGCGTTGGAGGCAGACAACTTCCAAGATGACCCTCACGCCGATCTCAAGATGAGCAAAAAAGCACCCAGATTTGAGGAGAGTATGAAAGGAACTCAGAGCAAGAAGAAGCGCAAGTCGAAAAGTGAACATTTCAAACTTCGCTTCCGTAAAAACTTATCAGCCATCATGGAGGAGGAGCAGATGACAGCAGACGAGGGTCCCAACTACATGACAGTGTGTGTGCCACCCAGCCGTTTGCCTGCACGACATTTCTGCGCGGTCTGTGGCTTCCCTTCCAATTACACATGTGTGCAGTGCGGTGCGCGCTACTGCTGCGTCAGATGTCTGGGCACGCATCAGGACACACGTTGTCTCAAGTGGACAGCTTAGCGAGCCACCAAGGGAAAAATGGCACCATTTTATTTTTGTAATAAAATTTGTGATAATTTCATTTTGTGAGTGTTATTTATTTGTTTACGAAATGAGTTAGTTGTGCAGATCTGCTTCTGAGGCCACTTCCCTCACAAATACAGAAATACTCGTATTTATGAAGAGCTTGAACCATGTTGAATGCAAATCTTGCAGCACACAAATGGAGGAAGAGGCTGTTGACACCGTCAGTCGAGGGGATTCTGAATCCCCCAGCCCCGGATTATCCTCTCGGGTGAGACATCATTGCTTCCTCCGCTGCTAACTCCTTCTCTCGGCTTCTGCTTGCGTTGTCCGCTCTCAACTGTTGCTTCTCTGCCTGATTGCATCTATTGACCTCTTTTCTTTATTTCTCTTTATTTCTCTTTGCTCCGCATGCAAATCTAACATTTTGATTTTTGTTTTGAACAATGTTATTTTACTTATTTACTTATTTCATTAGGCTGATAAATGCTTCGGTTCGTTCGTTTTGGCTGCTTAATCATAATTTCTGTGCTTTTCTTTCTGTGTATATCTGGTGGCATTAACACTGTGCATAATAATTGGGGATCTCAGTTGAACGTGTTAATTAATGTGTACAGTAATGAGACCAATAGTTTATTTCCCCTTGATTCTGTGCTTGGATAATGAGGCATCTTGATTTGGAAGGTTTTGTCTCTGATGGGTAAGATTGATTTGTCAAGCAAATGGATTTCATATTACGTCTAGAACTCTAGATTAGTTTTTTTTTACAGAGGGAATGGTGATGCTTTTCTCTTTCGCAGATGTCATCATACCTGTCAGGCAAGACTCCAATTAGTTACCTTCAGGAACTGTGCACGAAACGAGGCCTGACCCCTCAATACGACCTGATTGCCAACGAGGGCGCTGTTCACGAGCCCACATTTGTCTTCAAAGTGGTCGTTGGAGACATCGTTGGCACGGGAAAAGGACCGAGTAAAAAAAAGGCAAAGCACAATGCGGCCGTGTCTGTGCTCAACCAACTGCATGGTGTGCAGAACTCAGAAACAGAGGGGGAGAACAAGGTCAATGGGTCAGTTTTCTTTACCTAGTTGTGAGGATTGATGTTGATTTGATATTATCAGGAGTGAAGAGAATGGTGGATCTCCCGATCCCAAGGAAAACGGGGAAGAACTGGATGGGGATGAGAGTATGGTGGGCAACCCTGTTGGCGAGCTACAAGAAATGACCCAGAAGAAACTTTGGCCGCCCCCAGTCTACGACTACACGAGCGAACAGGGTCCCCCACATGCCAGGGAGTTTATCTGTACAGTTCGACTTTTCCAGATTGCGGAACAAGGTTTGTTAGTCGTGGGTTGGGTGCTTGTGAGGCTCATTCGTTCGTTCAGGTGTTGGGCGATCCAAGAAATTGGCCAAGCGCAATGCAGCACACGCTATGCTGGACATCATCAAGAAAGGACTGGCCACGCCCACTCCTGACGTCACAGATCACATCGAAGAACACGACGAAGATAACATCCCCATGGTGATAGCAAATCTCTGCTCTGTCCTTCTTCTCAATATTCTTCTCCTTTCAGCCTCAATCAGATGTTCGCTCAAGTTACAGTAATTTAAAAGACGGAGTCAAGGTGGCGACACTCAACCCACAGGCGTCACAAAGGATCAGTCAGTTCTACCAAGGAATGAAAGCGCGAACAGGAAAGAACTTACAAGCATTGCAGGTGGATTGCGACATCACGTACTGATGGCATTTGAATTCATTTCTCTCTCAGCAGACGAAAGCGCTGAACACACCTGGCTCAACCAACTACTGTCAGATGTTGCAGGAAATCGCTGAAGAGCAGCGCTTTGAGGTGACATACGTGGACATTCAGGAGATCAGTGTATCAGGTGTGGGGGTGCTGATATGCGGTCGTATCAGTTGATATCACGATATCACTTCACAGGCAATCATCAGTGCTTGGTGCAGTTATCCACGATGCCAGTCGCTGTGTGCCACGGCACGGCACCCACACGTGACGAGGCACACGGAATGGCCGCTCACAACGCCCTGCAGTACTTGAAGATCATGACACGCAAGGCATAGAGGGCAGCACCCTCTCTGCTCTGTGCCTCATTTCTGTGTCATAGTTCAGAGGATCTCAAATGGCGAATATTATCTTGGTCGTTCTTTACAACACTTGCCAATGTGAATGGTTAAATTGGCAAAACTTGCCTGCTCTTATTATGTAATCTTCCCTCTTTTGCTCCTTCTTGCGAGCGTTTAGGGCGGTTCAGAGTTTTGCCAATCTAGTTTTGAATCCCATTTGTGGCTTGTGTTGCATGGAGGGACGCGTTTGGTGCATTTTTACCCGCAAGACAAACCCGTTTTTGTTTTCTGTGTGCGTGTGTGTGGATTTTTTTTTCAATGTTTAATCTAATTCAGAGGTTAATTTATTCATACCGAGCCAGGTTTTCCTGTTTGTTGGTCAATAAGCATAATGTATGCATGGAAAAGAATGAATAGATTTGTACGTTCATTACTGCAATTGTAGGATGTACTGTGGAATCACTAATATTTGAAGTATTATTCAGGAATTAATTTGTTAATTAAGCTGCACTATACACATTTTATATGGCAGGCTTTACTTTATTCAAATATTAGTAATTCTACAGTATATTCAAGTTCAAACCAGCCATCTTTTCTTTTTTTAACCTTTTTTTTTCAGGAAAAGCTTTTCTTTTCCTTTTTCTTCCTTTCCTGTGTTTTACACAAATGATTCCGACTTCAGTCCGCTATTTCAACCTTGGAACCCCCCCCCCCCCTCCCCTTCACTTAAGAAAACCTTTCTATCCAATCGAGTGGCGTTCTCTTCTCCCACTTTTACAGGATTCTTGTTTGAAACACTTTTTATATAATTCCTTTTGAAATATGGGGCTGATTTCTGAATATCTTTTACACTTTCAAAAAATAAATTAAAATATAGAATCCTTCTACAATCTCTTTGCTTTAATTTTAACTCTAGGGGCACCGGATAGCGCAGTGGGTTAAACCGCTGACTACAATCCTATGCCGACTGTGGTGGTCGAGGTCCCGGGTTCAAGACCCGATCAGGCCACGGGCGTTATGATTGTGAATTACAATTGTAATTCTTCGGTGACTCTGCAGTGCTGCCCAACTGCGTAACAAGGCGGGGCGCTGTGTTCTACTGTCTATGGTGGTATGCAGGATAAAGAACCCTTGGGATTTATCGATAAGAGTAGGGGGAAACCCCGGTCCCGGGCCTTCTGTTCTGGCGCCCGTATCACCCGAACGGGTTGGGTGGAGCCGTAAAACCCCAATCACACACTCACACAGTTAATTTTAACTCTTGATTTTATAGGTTGCATAAACGTTTATTGATCAAGTGAATGGAGTAAAAACAGGAATGATTAAAAAAAATTGAATCTTCTAGATTCAAAATTGAATATTTTGTCAGAAAGCGGAATTATGGAATTCAATGAATAAAACCAATAAATTGAATTGTGCTAATAAAAAGCATTGAATGCAAAAACTGAAAAAAATACATGTGATCAAAATATTAAAATGCATATAAAAAAATATTTAAAATACCAAAACCAATCTTGATACACAGAAAGATAAAATTTCCTAATGCACCAATCAGAAGGCAGCTCGGATTTGAATGGACCAATAAGAATACAGAACCAATTTGAATAAACCAATCAGAGCTTAGGAGGAGCTGTTGTGTCCAGGAGGTGTTTGATTTCCAAGAGAGATTGACTTAACGATTCATGAAGTTCAGCAGAAGAAGTTTCTTCATCAGCCTTCCATGACGACACGAAAACGGACATTCTGTGAAATAGATCATTAGTCATGAGGCTACAAATGGAAGGACTCACTGTTCCGGCTGAATGCTGTAGAAGCAGCCATATCCGTCTTTGCACATTGGAGCCACTCCCCCAAACACAGGAGTGTAGCCAACAAAACTGGTTGATAAGATGTAATTCCCACCGCCGCCACTGTGGGGAGACACTGTCCGGTGATAAATACAGAACCGATGGGAGTTTTACCTTTTGGTGAATGCTTTGTCCGTGTATATTTCATGTGGTGCAATTCCTTCTTCCATAGCGATGACTGAAAGACCGAAAAGATGACGATCGCAACCTATGGATTTGTAGAATTGATTGAATACTCTGCCTAGGGAAAGTAGAGTGACCCCTGACCTTTGGCCTCCATGCAATCACCCATGTTATCGATATGTTTCTTCATCGCTTGCATCAGCAGCTGATACTTCTTCTGGCTCTGAAAAAAAATAATGACAATGGCACTGTGCATGACATCATCAGCAAATGAGTGCGTACCGTGGCCTCGGGATTTGTCATCGCTTTGCAGAACGCAACCGTTTCATTGGTGCATGATCGCACGGTCTCCGTTCGTCCGTGGAAGAACTTGCGAGTTGTGGCAGTCTCATAAGTGGGTGCGAATCTGAGATAGTTGGATACATGTAGTAAGATAGATATATGGTGAGATAATTGACACTCACTTGTTATAGAGGCGATAGTAGGCAAGTTGGAGAGCCACTTGAACAAAAGCGTCAGGGTGTAACTTAAATCCACGAATGTATTTCTTCCCATAATGACTGAAGTACCTCGCTTCAATATCAAGACTTTCCTCCTACAAAATTTTGATAATTCAACATTTTTGTTAGTCCATGAATGACTGAACAATGTTTATATACCGCATTTTTGAAAAGCTTCTGCGCTTCTAAGATGCCAGAGGTGATTTTTGAATCGATCTTGAAATCCATCTCAACCGGAGGAGGGAAATTGCGAACAGTGCTAGGACCCTGGGTAAAGGAAATGGTTATTCTTCAATTATACGGTTCCGTGTGCAATTGCATAATTTCATTTATCAGATAATAATTAGCATAATTGTAGCATGCAAACAGCTTAATTAATAAATTAATATACTAATTAACAATAATCACACTCAGCATTTTAACAAAAGCAAATACACCACCACCAAATTGATTGCAAATTCCATTCCAACACGAAGCCCTCAAAAAGAACATGCCAAATAATTTCTGAGTAAAATGCCAAAAAAAAATCAGGTCAAAGTTCACCTTCCAGAGGTCGTAGAGAGAGAAGAGAAGGGAGAGGTAATGCAGAATGGTCACCATCATCATGCCATCAAAAGCGCTGTGCTGCAAAAATTCAACATTCCCTCTTTTTTTTTGACATTTTGCAACAGAAAGAAGGGAAGGAGGGAAGGTACTAGGGAAATGAGGATCCCTGAGAAATAACTCTCCAGAATGCAATATTTAATATATACGGTATATATATATATATTTAATTAAGATTGTGTCAATTTCTGTACAACTCAGACAGAGAGAGTGAACATTCAACAGAGAGGTTATTTCTCATTCGTACTCATGCGTACAACGTCGGAACTTGTGATTAGGGTTCTATGGCTCCGTCAACACCGCATGAGTCAGATAAGAGACATCAATCAGTGCTGGGAATGAGGGAAAATTTTTAGTAGAAGTGGAGCAACTAAAGACAGGAAGCCAGGATTAACCGGACAATCTTACCGTCCATAAATAATCATTTAGGAACTGCGCAATAAAATTCCAATGGGACTGTGCTATCATGACCATAGCATCATGAGGCGAATGCTGCAAGAAAAACGCAATTTGGCTGAAGATCAATTGAAATCAAAATGTTATCCTCCATGTCAGCAGGCGGGGGGAACAGCTCTGGAGTGGAACTTATGAACTGAGTACCAGCCACTGAAAGTCAACTGAGTATTTGGCCTCGTTTATTGTGACCATCATCATCACCTGGCATATTGCATCATACGAGCAATGCTGGACAGGAAATAAAAACTTCATACGTCGGGAAAAAAAGCAAAGAAATGTTTTCCAGTTTTTAAGATTTTTTAAAATTCTCAAAGAAAAATAATAAATTCCCGTACATCACAATTACAAGCAACGGTTCCATTTTTGTAGATGATGAAAGTCAGAGATTTATCAAACCATCGGCAGGAACTATCACCAAGCAGTCCATTTTGGCATATCTATGAAATGAAATGACTTATGAGGCAACTAGAGTGGTCTGCTCACCCCTGACATGGAGTCCGGAGAGGACTCGTCCAGAGAGAGGCCCATGATGGCCGTCTGGATGAGCTCCAAGTAGCGAGCATTCTTCTCATCCAATTGAATGAGATGTTCTCGCAGCTGGGAGAACAAGATTACATAAGAAGGCTCTGTTTGTAACGCCGCTTACCTTGAACCACGATTCTCTGTTGCCGGCCGTCAATGAGCCAATCCCTGGACCACGCATCTGCCGATCGCAAGTGTCACGGATGATCTGCAGAGCGGCTCTTATCTCTGGAGCGGTCTTCAGCTGACCCTGAGCGTCCAGTACGTCCATGGTGAAGAGACGGCCCTTGCAGAGGACAAGCAGGTGGGTTGGAGTGGGGCCTTCACGCTCTGTTGTAATAATTATGCAAATTAATCAAACCATAGATAGCTAATAGATAATCTAGATAATGTGGATTATAATGTGAGTCAGATCTCAACCTAACCATAATGGCTGAATGTCCGCCTGGATATAATAACCACCTGTTTTGAAGTAATCGTTGAGTTTATCAACATGGACCCCAGGAGTTTTGCATCCACTGAACATGCGCTTGTATTGGTGCATACACCACACAGTCTTACTACTCCCGCGGTCAACCCGCAATTTCTCTCTGTAAATGAAATGAAATAATGCAACCAATACAATAATCAAATAAAAAACCAACTTTCGAAGCGTCTCCCAGTATCTGAGAGAAAACCACACAATCAGCGATGCACGCTCGATTTGCGAGCCCTCCAGTGGTGGCCATTTGGAATCACTGTAGGGGGCGGGACCGGTGAAGTTGAGGAACGGAGAGTGGGGTGTGCGAAGGGAGAGGTACGCCAAATCCTCCCACCATTTCTCCACCTGCGAAGCAACAGGTAGCTCAGAGCACAAACGTTCATCCTTCTTACTCACCCAGTTGCGCTTGTGTTTGCTTTTCTCTAAAAGTTTTATCTGCAATTTGCGTCCGATTCCTTGGCCAAAGTCTTTGACAATCAGTTCAGTCTTTGCATATTCCTCTTTGGTCAGAAACGGTTGGACTGTTGAAAAAGAGAGAGAAATTGTATATATTTATTTATATCATGTTAATAAAGTCTTTAATTACTGTGGATACGAATCAACAGCCCATTACTCACCGCTTTTAAAACTGCTATTGAGAGATTAATATTTCCTAATGAATTTGATCCGTGACTTTACTTTTAAATAGAGGCATGATAAAATATCTCACAATCTCATCATCTCATTCTCAGTTTTCTGAGACTGCCGACTGCACAAAATAAATAGCAATGCCATCCTCACATCACAGTGAATCTCAAGAGAGAGGGAAGCTGCTTCCATCACTAGTTCATAGAATTATATCTGCATTCATATTTATGCAAAATTAGAAAAAATTAAACCCCAATTAACTCTGGTCATGAACGCTTTATCAAGATATCAAGAGAGCTGTAACGTTCATTCCTGACCCCTTCATCTTGCGCCCAATTAATTGACCTACAGAACTGTTGACCTTTGTAAGATAACATAACATGAAAAGAATGCTTCCACAGCGAGAAATCTAACATACAGACTGGTCCATATTATTGTTCCGAATAATGATGAAGTTCCCTACAGGATTTTATCATTGCAAGACGTTGCTACGGTGTAGTTGCTAGGGAGATTTTGGCGGGCAATTGCATTTTGCTGAGATCCATCAGAACAAGGAACTCTGTGCGTGCGTCTACGACAGTGTTGGGAGGAAATTCCAACTCTGCTCCGATGTCAATGAAAGTCACTTCGAGCACCTTTTGTAATGGTCCAGATGTTAACCCTTAAATTTGTTATCTTTTCTAATACCGTTGGTTTTTTTTAAGATAAGATAATTTTTATTATTTTCCAAAAAAGGTAATAATACAGAGAAGTGGTAGCTGACCCAGACTTGGGTATATGCTACAAATAAAGAAAGAAAAAATAATACTAACTAACTTTTGGTGTCGTCTGTGGTAAAAATTTGAAAAAAAAGTGCAAGGTGCAATGTGCAGGGGTTAAGAGTAAAATTCCTACTTATTTATTTACAATTCCTAATCTAACCTGACGCTATTTACAATACCTACAAGAAAAAAAAAAAACGCAAAACAAAAACAAAGAAGATGATAATTGACAAAAAAAAATAAAAATATATGTATAGAGAGTAGAACAAAAAAAGAAGTATTTTTTTTAACTGGCCAGGATAATGAAAATGCTTAAATATACAGGTTTGATGAAGTGAAAAAAATGAAAAGAATAAGGGAAAAAAATAAGAAAATAGAAAAATAGATTGTTAAGGCTGAAATAGCATTATTGGGTGATTGAAATAGAAAATACGTTGTCGTTTAATCATTTATCTTTCATAATCCTAGTGAATTTATTGAATGAAAATGAATTAATATTTATGTTTTGAGCGAGTCTGTTCCATGTGGAAACACCTCTTACTCTTATCGATTTCCGGCTGCTTACGGAGATTACGTGTGGCACATGAATTAAGTTTTGTTGTCTTGTAGGAACAGAATGTACAGAGTTATTGCTTTGAAATAGTTCATCAATTACAGAAGGAAGGAGTCGGAGGAAGGTAGAATTTATACATAAATTTACTAAGAGCTAAAATGTAGATAGCCTGCAGTGGCAGAATTTCAAAAGATTTAAATAAAGGTTCGGTATGGGCTAAGCGTTTGGAGAAAGATATTATTCGCAGTGCACGTTTTTGAGTTTTAAAGACCGAAAGAAAGAGTTGTTGACTACAGTGGCCCCAAACATCTATACAATAGCTCAAATATGGATAAATAAATGCATAGTACAATTGGATTAAGGTTTTACGGTCCAGCTTCTTCCTCGCACAGCTCAACATTCCAATTGACCGAGATATTTTGCCTCGGATATATTTAATGTGTTCACTCCAGGAGAGTTTATCATCGAAAACAACTCCTAGAAATTTCAGGGAAAATACTCTATCAATCACTGTATTATTAATAGTAAGAGGTAACAAATTTGCGGACAATACCTTAGATTTTGAGAATATGATATAATTGATTTTTGTAACATTCAGGGATAGACGATTGCATTGAATCCATTTGCTTAAGTTATTCATTTCTATATTGATTGTTTCAATGCATTGGTTAATACTTTTGCCGCCAAGAAAAACATTAGTATCGTCTGCGAAAATAATAGGCATCAATTTGGACGAAAAAGGTAAGTCATTGATATATATCATTGTTAGATATTCATCAAAGTTATGTGCAATAAATACCATGATTTTACATTGCCACAATCGTGTCAGTCACTCCAGAGCACATTAGCAACCACGCCGTAGCAACAACTCACAATGGTAAAATCCCATAGGGAACTTCATCATTAGTCGGAACAACAATATGGAACAGTCTGAATAAATAAAACAATTATTCATCAAGCAAATGAACATTACGCACACTGATTATGCTCAAACACACTGTCCACAATCACAACACTAGCTATTAAAGCCTATTATAGTTTGAAAGTCCAAGTGTATCACTCTAAACTCTGAGCCAATCTTGGTGAATACCACGTAGATCAGTAAGGTTAGGCCGAAATTCACCCAACAATCAACAATATTATGATTCTACATAAAATTAAGCACCATTCATGGATTGCTTCAGTTTCCATGGCGACCGATTTTGCCCAGTGTGGCAGAGTTCTCCTCTAAGGGCGGCATAAGCGTCACGTACCTGATTCGAGGTATTTCGCCAGCGTGTGTTCTAGATCTGGAATGGGGAGAGAGGGAAGGGAATCCTGGTACTGGAATGTCTTTTCTTCCCCTTTGGACAAATACATCGAAGGGAGCTTCATGCCGTAATAAGGGGCTCCAGCATCTGTCTCCGTTCCCTCCATGGTCACGACTGAAAAGCATTACATCACAATATAGTGAATTGACGCAGAACTCGCAAGTTAGTACATGCAATTCAAGCACCTGTAAGATATATTCACACAAAGTCGTTCGTCAATCAAAGTGACAACAAAAAGTGAAATCAAAAGAGAAGATTTGAACCTTTGGAGTTTGTTCCGAGTTTATAACCTGATAAGGAAAATGGTTAATTTTCAAAAGTATAGCAGTTAGACCATCGTTCAGATACCAAATGTATCTGGCTATTCGGCTAGCTACAAATAAGGTCCTCAGCTTAGCCAGGAAGCAGCCAATAACCTGTCCAGCGAGCCTGCCTAGCCATGAAGAATTAAATTCAATTAATAGCAGGCTTACCGGTCTTACCAGGAGTATTGGACTTGATAACTGATTCCAGGAATCAACAAGCATAAGATAATAATTATTAATTGGAGAATATGGCGCATGTCTAAACTCATGAAGAAAGTAGAAGGAAAAAAAATACTTATATACATATACTATATATATATATATATATATTTTCCTGTTTGTATATCAAGAAATTGACGAGATGTACGTTCGCGACTTTTCACAGAGTGGACAATGAAGGAGCTTAGTCAACAATGCATGGACGAATTCTAACAAAACGAAAGGGAGAAGGCTTATGTGGGGGGAATGAAATATAAATAATTATAAAGTAAACAGTTACACCATTAAGAAGTAACAATCAAAATAATATAAACTTTGTTACCAAAAACATATTAGTTGCTCACCAAATTATTCCGAATTTCGCAAGTAGTTTGTGATCACGCAAAGCAAACAGAATGACTGCTTACAACTAGTTGCCCCGTAGCTATATCTTATTGTCTCATGCCATCATAATAAAGAGGAGATATCGCTCGATTTACTTTGAGATACACCAGAAAATTGAAATCGAATCTTATGGCAATTCCACTTTTGCGAATGTGAAATATATGAGATGAGTTGCAATTTTAGATTAAAGCTTTATTGAGAAACCAGTAATCCAAACATAAGATAAGAGTCATAAGATAGATTAATATTTTGTGGAGGGTGAAATGAAGTCATATAATCTTATGACAAATCGAACAAAAAACATAATCGTAAAAATATGGCCTGCAAAATTGAAAATTCCTGATTGAATTTTTTTTTTTTTTTTTTTTTTTTTTTTGTCATTGTTGTAAATCTCTATTACCCGATAGTTCATTTGATTTAATCTTTCATTTTCTAGTTATCATTTCTATTATTTAATTTATATGTATATTGTTCTCTGGAACCACAAATCCATCTGAATCCTGAACAAATAAATATTGATGGGTGTGCTGCTGCCAAAGAGTAACTAAGAAAGAAGAAAGAGAAGAAAAGGTTGTCATGCAACACAAATGATATACCGTGTGCAGGCATGTCACTCATTACTTGGAACTCTTTAGCTTTTATGTTTGAGAGTTTTCAAATGGAATTATCACGATGTTGAATATTGCACCATGATGTGGAGTTCCAATTAAAATTTATTTTCAAAATTGTTAGATGGTGGCGGTGGTGCTCTCAAGTCTATAGACACAGAAGGACGGGTGAGTATATCATGTAATGATCTTATAGAACTACACCTCTTCTCAAAGTTCATATAGATGCTAGAGAGTCCCGACATATTAAATCAATTAACAATCTAAATCAATTATCTAATTAAGATTCCAATTAATTAACGGAAGGCCATTGGCGTCCGGCCCGGCCGATTTGGCGGTGGGGAGCGAAGGACGAGGACGTGCCTCCACAGAATAGAACAGCTCAGCTCGGAAGAGTTTAATTTATTCTTTAATGATTTTTATTATCTTCATGTCATTACAGCAGATTAGTGTGGTAGATGCTGTAAATAAGCATGCATTCACTGTGGTGATATCGCAAAATCAGAGGCTTCAAAACAAATAATCTATTTTTATATTTCTTGAACATTCATAAAATCTCTGTTTTGAGAAGTTCAGAAATCGAGGAAAAATATCAAGCACAGGCCTATTGTGTACCAAATTGGGTCTTCTCATTTCAATTATTTAATAAAAATATTAAATAAATATTATATTATAATTATAATTAATAATTATGCATCACATATGAATTATTAATAGTCTTTCAATGACCGAAAGCGAGGAATGGAAAGGATCATTCAGTTGTTATTAAACTTGCAGAGGTTTCAATAACTCAAGCCCCACGCTACTTCATAATTAAAACCTATACATAGTGTTAAACCCCGGAGCCGCCGCCGATATGTACTAGCCGCCGCCGATTGGACGGTTAGCAAGCCGCCCCCGATTGGTGCCGTCGGCCAGCCGCTATCAGCCGACACTGTCATCAGTGGCTTTCAGCCGATTCAATACAAATATTTTACATTCAGTATTACAAAAGGTTATCATTTGTACAAGTCTTTATTTTGTTTATAGTCTTGTTTATATACTTACTATCTCAGCTATCCGTGGAAGTAGATTTTATTCAGTTTGCTTCATTAAAATTAATTTAATGATTAATACCATACTGTATGTATGCCCATACAAATACTGGGGTTGTCTCAAAATATATCGGACTGACATAGGATGCGCAGTTTGCGTACTAGGGTTAATATGAACCATTCCCTCATGAGTGGATCAATGGTTGCTAGCTACATGTATATTTCTGATAGGTCTATTTACCTAGTATTAATGCTACCTTTTTCGATTGATTGTACTATTATAACAGCACTGCCAAACCCTAAAACAATTTATATTGGCATTTCATGCCATTTGGTTCATAACACTGCTTGTCAACATGCATTGTTTTTGTCGGTCTGTAAAAATAGTGGAATTTGATTATTTTATTTGCAATTAGTTAAGCTACTAATTTCTCCCTTACTCCATATGTTGAAAGGAGGGAGAACTGGTTAAAAATGGACTTTGAGTCGTTATTTGATGCACCAAAAATGATTTCTATGCCTGGCCAACACAAGGAATATCATCGCTAACAATTTCGCGGGAGATATATTGCTAATTAGGCGTGACGTCAGCAGCTGTGATGAAACACCAAGTTCCCTATCTTTTACAATGGGTCTCGTCATATCAGCGTGTCCTGCGACTAAACCCCTGGATATTTTTTCATTTTATTTTCGGAAATAGTTAGAATAATCATTTTGCCACCAGTCAGGCGCGAAAAAAAAATTTTTTTCGCTATTTTTCTTATTTTAACAAGCGATTTTCTAGGACACCTCCCATGGTTTCTCATCCTGAAACAGTAAAAAGGTCAGCCAGAGTGCACCACGCCTGCGCAATACTGACGCTTTCGTTTCGTAAACAACAAAGATGTCCTTTTATAGCGAAGATGCTCTGCTCTGATTGGCTGAAATCGTTAGCTTCACGAGACCAATCACGGCAAGCCCTCAGCTGACGTTTGCCTCCTATACTTTGCAATGGAAGCCATTCTCCCATAGGCGCAATGCTAACCCCGATATTCGGAATGCATTATTTCCTTACGCTTGCATCCAGGCATGGTGTTCTTGGCACGGAATGCTATCAATTGGTGCTATGAGTCAATAGAACATCTCGTTTTTAGAAGGAACCGTGCCTTGCAAAATGAAAATAGCACGAGTTGTACCATAGTTTAAAAAAGGTTCCCTGAAAGAAATTTTGAACTACAGATCCATTTTTCTCTTGCCTGTGTTCTAAAAATTCTGGAGAAACTAGTACACAAAAGATTGTAAGATTACTTGTTGGTCAAAAATTTCCTATCTCCCATCATTTTGGCTTCCAACCAGGCAGAAACACAACCCAAGCACTGGTATCAGTAGTCGATAGAATCAGCAGAGCATTCGAGCAGGGCGAAGTCACCATAGGTGTTCTGCGTGACTTTCAAAAAACATTTGACACCACACAACATAAAATAATTCTCTCCCAGTTTTTGAGGCATGGAATCCGCGGCACCCCTCATCGTTGGTTCACTACTTATCGGGACATCAACAAAGGGAAATTAATTTTTAATGGCTGTACTGATTCAGTTTCTTGTGGTGTCTTTCAGGGTTCCATCCTAGGTCCTTTATTGTTTTTGTTACATTAACAATATCACTTCTGTCTCTAAACGTATACATTTTACTCTCTTCACTGATCATACTAACGCTTTCATCTCTGCTCCAAATGTCGACGCAGTGATGTCTAGTATGAACGAAGAATTAAGGCGACTTAACATCTGACACGACGTAATTTGTTTTGTTTACAAAACAAAACAAATTACGTAAATTATGTAATGTATGATACATTACAATAAACTATTCTATCATATGCTATTCTACCCTATATGTAACACAGAGGTTGCCCAACAATTGCAATCCGAGTCATCAAAGATGGCAAATGTTTCATTCAAGATCCTGATGCAATAATTCATTTGGTTCGCCATCCTCTTTCCTCTTCCAACCGGTTCCTCTAATTGCTTCCTCTTCCCGCTGCATATATTACTTAGAAGTTCTTAGAACCCAGCTGAATTTGCAAACAAAGTCATAATGGTGATAATGATGTTCATGGAAGTTTATGAAACGCCCTAAATGTCTTGAATTTGAGTAAAGCAAGAGGGTGTAATTAAGTGGGACTTTTATGGGATTTGGAAATCGTTCGATCTAAAAATCACCACATCAGTATAGTAGTACATGTAGTGAGTAGTGTATGTACACTCGTTTTTATTAACTGCTAGCATCATTATTCATATATAGGTTAATATGATGATATAGCAACCATTGCCAAGCCACTTCAAGCCGCTGCTAGCCACCGATCGCAATGCTGAGCCGATATCTCTGACCAGCTAGCCGGTCATTTTTACTTCAGCCAGCCGATTCTGGCCAATTACAATCGGCTCTGTGGTCTACATATAGTGTAATAGAGCCAATATAATTCTTATTCAACAATTTTGTTTTACACCAACGTATGTGGTCTTATAAGATATTTAGCAGCAAAAGGAGAAATTGAAACTATCAAGTCGATCAGGATTGAGGGTTGAAAACCAGCTTCCAAGACTGGTTCAGAATATGGGACACACCAACTTCCAAGAATAAATTTAATTTAAATACATTAAAAAGTTGATAGTGCACATCCACCAATAGGCCTAGCTATTAGGCGACTTGTGACTCACAGTGAGTGACCCTCGATTGATGGTCAGCCACTGTCTACACTAAATTCAACCACGTAACTAGTACTAGTACCGGTTCGGGTATATCATAATATAATAGACAAATAGTATTAAGTATAAGCCACCAGTGACCCTGTGGGCCAGTCACACACTGACAGACTTCTGTCTTGTAAGCGGATCAAGAGAGATTATAGGACGTGCAATAAACTCCAATTTGCAGTTTGGGGTTTCAAAGGAATTCGGCGATCACTGCACAAACCTGGATGTGCCCACGAAAGACCAAACGTAAATAAATAAACCGACAAGAAAAAAACATTTACCTTGACCTTTGAACTTTGACCTGAAGCGAAGATTTCTCAATCATAACGCAATTTCCGATCTGAGAAAATGTGTTATGATTCGTTCATTTAGCAATTCAGCATCTCCTCTGTTTAAGGAATTGACTTTTGTTTTGCTGTCTGCGACATATTCTTAATTAGCGGCTCGATTCTGCTCCAGAATCATTCGAAACGACATGGGAGGGAACAAGAAGCGAAGAAAAGATGATGGTATTCCTTGAACCTTGTTTGATATTCCCTGACAGTGGTTTTGAGCGATAATAGAGCATTTTACAGTCCCGATAGGATGAGTGAACTTACTGACTGAAGTGTAATGTTGAATGTAGTATTTGGGTGTGTCTGGTAATAGTCTCGTTCCGAGATTCTTATAGCTATATGGCTTCATCAATGGAACCGGTTTGTCTTGTACAATTTTTCAAGACTCCTGCTTATTCTTGCAGCAATATGAAATTCAAATTGGAACGTTATTTCAGAACATGTATTGATGTAACAAATTGTCATTCACGCTTTTGGTAAATATTGTGTTAGTCATTAACGACTGACAGAAGCAGTGATCTCGAAGCTTTTGTTAAATTCTTGAAGCTTTTGTTAAATCCTTGTATAATTTTATTGCCTGATTTCAGAGGGGCGCAAGAAAAGCCACAAATCTAAACGCAGAGACGGAGAAGATTTCCTTCCTGAATTGGACTTTGGAGATGACGACTCTAACGATGGTAAGATATGCAGCAACTTCATAAAGATGACACCCACATTAGAAGGATTTGCAGGAGGCAGCAATGTGTAATTTTCATCTAATTGTTTGTAGTGGGTGAACCAGAAGCCATACCATCCAGTGCTAACCAGCAGATGGCCGAGGGACAGGGGGCCCCCGATGACGAGTTTGGAGGAAAAGATCTCCGCTCAATGTTGTCTTTGAAAGCAGACCATGTTGTGCGCCCTCTCTGGGTCGTCAGTATTCACTCACTGAAATATCACCCAATCACGCTTATCTTTCCATAGACCCCTGATGGACACATATTCCTTGAGTCTTTCTCACCTGTCTACAAACACGCTCACGACTTCCTCATTGCTATTGCTGAGGTTCGTTCTCTCCTTAATTTCTCTCTCTCAATTTTCTCTTTTTCTCTCAATTCTCTTTTTTAGCCTGTGTGTCGACCAGAACATATTCAAGAGTATAAGTTAACAGCGTATTCGTTATACGCTGCTGTGTCTGTAGGACTGGAGACGAAAGATATCATTGAATATCTGAGACGCCTGAGTAAGACTTCTGTTCCCGAAGGCATTGAGGAGTTCATCAAGGTGAAACATTTGATTAATCTTGTTTCAGGTGTTAATTTTATCTTTCCATATCAACAGCTGTGTACATTGAGTTATGGTAAACTGAAACTGGTGTTGAAGTTCAATCGGTATTTCATTGAGAGCCAATTTCCTGTGAGTTTAATTTGAAAATGAAAAGATGTAGGAATTTAGTCGTTTCATCGTCGTTGCAGGAAGTTCTGCAAAAGCTACTCAAAGACCCTGTTATACAACAATGTCGCTTGCGCCGTGATGCTGAGGCGGAAGGCGAAGAGGTCACAGAAGGTCAAATGACGTCTAAACAGGCTCTGCAGTTAACGGCAGCCAATCAGAAAGCAAATGAAACGCAGAATGGGGAAGGCACATCCACTGAACAGAAAGAGAATCCCGTTCCGGACGACATTTTTGATTTCTACGAAAAAATGGACAAAGAAGACGAAGAAGAAACGGAACTGAAAACAGTTTCATGCGAAATAAACCAGGAACATCTGGAAACCCTGCAGAAGAGGTTTGACCTTGATCTCTTTCTCGACCTTGACGTGACCTGTTGTCTTCCTTAAGGTGTATTGAATTGGACTACCCATTGTTGGCAGAGTACGATTTCAAAAATGACTCCATCAATCCAAACGTCAAGTGAGACTTTTGCCTTCTCTTTTTTTCGTCAAATTCATTTTCCACATTTTTAGTATGGACCTCAAACCGAGCACTGTTTTGAGACCCTACCAGGAGAAAAGTCTGAGGAAGATGTTTGGAAATGGGAGAGCTCGCTCGGGAATCATTGTTCTGCCATGTGGTGAGGTTATATTCATGGTATTCATGCAGTTATAGGTTGAGTAAAATTTTTATTGATTTATTTGGTCAGGTTGTAACTTTGGATTGTTTGCTCAAGTTGTAATTCACTCGCTTTCTGCACAGGTGCTGGTAAAACGTTGGTGGGTGTTACAGCCGCATGCACCGTCAAGAAGAGGTGCATGGTTCTGTGCACATCCGGGGTCGCTGTGGAGCAGTGGAGGTCACAGGTCAGAGGGGTTAAAACTACCATGGAAACCCGATGAATTGATTAATTCCAGTTCAAAATGTGGTCCACTTGCGATGACAGTTTAATTTGCCGTTTCACATCAGACGCCAAAGACAAACCGATGGGTAAAAGCAGAATATTGATAACGTCCCTCTCCTGCAATGCGTTATCTCACCACAGGTTGCTCCATCTGTATCAGCACATACTCCATGATATCGCATACCATGAAGCGGTCGTGGGAAGCAGAGCGTGTCATGGAGTGGATGCAGCAACAGGAGTGGGGTCTCATGATTCTCGACGGTTGGTTTTAACCTAAAATCGTTGAGTTAAATCTACGTTTCTTTACTCCTTCGGCAGAAGTGCAGTTCATTCCAGCAAAGATGTTTCGTCGTGTGTTATCCTCGGTGCAAGCGCATTGCAAATTAGGGCTGACCGCCACTCTGGTCAGAGAGGACGACAAGATCACCGATTTGAATTTCCTCATTGGCCCCAAATTATACGAAGCGAATTGGCTGGAGTTGCAAGCGAACGGCTTCATCGCCAAAGTGCAGTGCGCTGAGGTCTGGTGTCCTATGTCGCCTGAATTCTATCGCGAATACCTCAACACGAAAACAAGAAAGCGAATGGTGGAGATTGAATTCTAAGGAGCCTCAAACTCAGATATTTTGTTCTTTTTACAGTTGCTGTATGTTGCAAATCCCAACAAATTCCGTGCCTGTCAATTCTTGATTCGCTTTCACGAGAGAAGAAATGATAAAATAATTGTTTTCTCTGATAATGTGTTTGCGCTGAAGAGTTATGCCATCAAGCTCAACAAGTATGTAGATAACGGAGCTGATTATTTTGGAGGAATTATAAAAGCGTCTTTTTGCAGACCATACTTATACGGACCCACTTCCCAAAGCGAACGGATCCATATTCTCCAGAACTTCCAGCACAATCCAAAAGTCAACACAATTTTTGTATCGAAAGTGAGATTTTCTTTGAAATCATCTTAATTAGATTTTACCATTCTGCTCCTGCGCAGGTGGCGGATAATTCGTTTGATCTGCCTGAAGCGAACGTACTCATCCAGATTTCATCTCATGGAGGGTCCAGGCGTCAGGAGGCTCAGAGACTGGGCAGGATTCTCCGAGCTAAGAAAGGTCAAAGGCCACGGCTATATTTAGTCAGATGGAATGCTCATTTGCTCAGATAGAAGTCCTCTGTTGCTCGCAATGTTGAATCCTATAAATTATCTTACATAATGGCTCATCAGGGAATGGAATTCACTCAGAGTGATCTGTGAATCATAGAATGCATGTATCTGAGACTGATTCATCTCGCTTTTGTTCCCTGTCCTTCTGTGAATGTTTATTTTCAACCCACAGGAGCCGTAGCAGAGGAATACAACGCCTTCTTCTATTCGCTTGTCTCTCAAGACACGATGGAAATGCATTACGCCACCAAGCGACAACGCTTCCTTGTGAATCAAGGATACAGCTACAAAGTCATCACTAAGTTAGCAGGAATGGATGAGGTACGACTTCCTTACTCACAATCCGATTTTAATTAATTTGTTTCTCTGCAGGAGGATTTGGAATTCAGCACCAAAGAGGACCAGGCGGCCATGTTGCAAAAGGTCCTCGCTGCAACAGACACAGATGCAGATGAGGAGAAGGGTCTGGAGGCTGGCAGCGGAAAATCCATGGTGGGATTAATTGCATTGGAATTCATTCTAAATCATTTCACTTCCTGCTTTCAGGTGCATCGACGTCCAGGTTCAATGAGCTCCATGTCTGGAGCAGATGACGCGGTCTACATGGAATTTCAAGCACGCAAACACAGCAATGCTGCCTCACATCCACTGTTTAAGAAATTCAGAAGATGAAAACACTTTCAACATTTTTTTATTTCTTTATTTTTTTGCAAAAATATGTCCAGTTTTCACATCACAAAGTGATTAATATGATGTCATTTGATGAAATTAAAAACGCTCCATTTAAATTTTTTTGTGTTTTGAGAAGAAACGAAAAAAAAAAAATGCAGATCAACATCAAATAAAAAATACCATGTGACTGATGGAACGGAACAATATCCAAGAGAACAATATCCCCCCCTCCCTCCTACCCAGACGAAAATAAAATTAATCTTTGTTTAATGAAAAAAACAAATTCTATAAAATACTTAGAATGATTTCATATACTAAGAATGAAGTTCACAATATTATCGCACAGAGGACAATGACCCCAAATGAACCTGAGAAATCCATCTTTGAATCACTGCATGATTAGCAACTCTAAAAGACTAGATTTGAGGGAGAGATATCCGTGTATGAGTTAAGAGATGTCCTCGATGCAAACATTCCTCCGCAACAAATTTAATGAAGAACTCAAACTGAACGAATAATGGATGATTTTGTTTCCGATTCTTCTGACATAAAAATCGACAACAATCACTCGAAATTTGACCTCTCATTCAGAGAAGGAAGAAGAAGAAATATGAATGGCTAAAAGAGAGTATTCTGTGACAACATTCACTTCTGTTGTTACACATCGCACGCAAAAACCCAATTAACAGAAATACATCTTTCATGCAGATAACAATATGATTAAAAATATGATTGAAACCTAAGAATCACCGCTTCAGATGACTTGTGATCCATTCCAAACCAGAGTACAATCTAAAAGAGGAAAGCAAAATGATTTCAGTGTGACAAGAGACAGTGGCGCACAGCCCCGGGTGTCTAATAGACGTACCCTTCGCCAGTGAGGGCGCAGCATCCCTGGATATGCCATGGGTGATCTTTGATGGACGTCAGATTGAGTTGCTGGGAGATTTCTGCCGATGTCATGGCTCCCTTCAGATCCTGCTTGTTCGCAAAAATCAGCACAGCCGACTTCCTCAGATCCTGAAGAAAAACAATTATGTCATGCGTGCACACTCAAAGGTCAAAGGTCGACTCACCTCACAGTTAAGCATTCTGTACAGCTCCTCTTTGTTGATACTCAAACGCTCACGATCCGTGCTGTCAATCACCAGAATCACAAACTGAAAAATCAAAAGTGAATCAACACCAGAAAATCAAGAAGCTCAGGACTGGAGCACTCCTCCGCAAACAATGCCCCTTGTGGGGTTTTAACACTAAAGATAAGTGGCGGCTGAGACCCCGACTTTGTTACTATGGAGAGCAGTACACAGCCCCAGGCCTCTGAGCCACCGTACATGAAATAACTTTTTTGAGAGAATGCGGAATAAATGTGGGTGGTGGCTGACCTCAGTGTTGGCGTAGTACGTATTCCATGAGGTCCTCAGCGACTCCTGACCGCCTATGTCCCACATGATGAAGTGGATGTTTTTCCAAATCACTTCTTCAACATTGCTTCCTATCGTTGGTGAAGTGTGCACGACTTCATTCATTAAACTGAAAACAAATAAAAATTCATTTCTCAGAAGAAGAAAACCAATGAACATGAATCCTCAAGAAACAAGTTCTTCAACAAAGCAAACAGGTCCCCCAAATGAGTCACTACTTATCGATGCAGGATTTGACAAATGCGATCCTTAACCTCGAGAGCTTCTTTGCAGGCTCTGATCAAACGGCAGATTGTTTGGTGCAAACGAAAACTGATTTAATTCAACAGGAAAAATTCCAAAAACCATGACACTTCGTCCTCAGATGGAGCGGCAACCCAAACAAACCCATTGAAGGTACAAAACAAGACTGACAGCGCAAACTGTGAAGCAGGAAAAAGAGCAAATGTCTCATTTCCAGGCCAAAAGCCAACAGCGGTTTGGCAAAAACATCAGCATCGGCAGGACATCGCGCCAAATTGATCAGAAAGAAAACATCAAAGAAAGACATACGAATAACAACTGCATTTAATTATTTTTGAATTGAATTGAATTGCATTTATTGACAAGACAGAAAGAATGAAATATTAGCAAATATAAGATGCCAAAATAGAAAGAGGGAAGTTGGTAAAGAAAGCAGGAAGCGACAATGAAATATGGAAATACAGAAGCGAGAAAGAAAAGGGTCATGTCAATAGGCGACTAAGAATGGCTACTTGTGAGTCGCCTGTTCAAATTGTGCAATTTAAAATTTTATTCGGCTTTGGTGCGAAGAGAAAAAAAATAAATGAAAAAATAGTGGGTGGTGCAGCGCATATTCAGAGAGAAATAGTTTGTTTCATATGTTCGTTGTAGATCGAGGATGATACTATGACAGAATATTTTTAGGAAATGTCTAAAAGGACTGATGAGAGTTGGAGTTATCTAGTATTTCAAGTGGCATAAGGAAATTATTGTACAATTTTATCAATTGAAATTGTTTTTGGCGGAGTGTGGTTCTACAAAGTGGGACAATGATTGAACGAGTTAATGATGCTCGAGTGGAAGACCGAGGAGCGTTGGAATTGTAATCTGTGAAATAATTCAAAATGTCATGAAATGAGCGAGGGAAAATAATTTTTATGCATTTAAAGATATATACTGAACATAGGTAAGTGAACAAATCGTCCATGTGGATGATTCTCAGAGTGTTGAAAAGGGGGTATGATCTCTGAATCCTGAATTGGTGATAATTCGGATTACTCTTTTCTGTAATATGGTTAATTTATTAATATGGCTGTGTGAGGCCTTAGTCCGCCTTACCCCATAAGAGGAAGCAGTAGGTCAAGTAAGGATATATCAAAAAATAATAGAGTATCATGAGGGTGTCTTGTTTGAGCGAGTGCTTTACTTTGTTAATTATTCCAATACTCTTTGCATTTTTGTTCGAAACGTGTGTTATGTGATTTGCCCATGTCAGTCTATCATCAATGATGACCCCCAAAAATCGTGTTGAATGTACTCGTTGAATCTCAGTGTTATTAATGGTAATGGGAATTGGGGATGAGTAGAGGCGTGGACTGAGAGTAAACAGCATACTGTATGTTTTTTGGATGTTTAAACTTAATTTGTTGGCAATGAGCCATTCATTAATTTTGGATAACTGGTGGTAATGGTTAAATGCCTCAGTCATATCATTTATATCAACTCCTGTCATGAAAAGACTGGTGTCATCGGCAAATATGATGGGGAAAATGTTTGTAAGAACGTTTGGGAGATCATTGATGTATAATAAGAAAAGTAAAGGACCAAGCGTGGAGCCTTGTGGTACACTGCAGGATATTGATTTAATTTCTGAGAAACTACAGCCTATTTTAACACGTTGGCTTCGGTCATTGAGGTAACTCGTAAACCATTGATGGGCTATTCCTCTAATCCCATATTTGAATAATTTGGCCAAGAGAATATCAATATTTATGGTATCAAAAGCTTTTCTAAGATCTAAATATACACCGATCACATTGCGTTTCAAGTCCAACGCTGACGATAGCTCATCGAGAGCAGTTAATACTTAATAGTGCCATTTCAGTGGAATAACCTCTACGGAAGCCAAATTACTTGTTGAACAGTATCCTGTTTTCGGTTAAGTAGTTGTAGACTCTATTATACATTAGTTTCTTAAGGATTTTTGCGAATACTGGGAGTACAGAAATTGGTTGGTAGTTTCCCAAAGAAGTGGGATCGCCACCTTTAAATATGGGAGTGACATTTGCTTTTTTCATGGCACATGGCACACTCCCCTGGGTGAAGGAAAGGTTAAAAATATGAAGGTTTGATTATTAACTGAGAGAATTCCTTGATGATACATGATAGTAATTAATTATCAGTGGCAGAATAATTCTGATGTCTGGGATTTGTGCTTCCTTCAAAACAACACACACGAGGGTTCAGCTGAACAACACAACTAGCACTAATTTTTCAGATGAAATCTTTAACATGTCAATGATTGAATTTCACAAACCTCCTTCCTAATAATATTCAATGTGAGGATCAAATCCTTTGTTAGCACAGATTCGCTATTATGCAAATTACAGCACACACCAAAAAGGCAAAACATAGAATCAGAACATGAGAAGCAATAGCATTAAAATTATCCTAATTTGGAAAGCCTTTGAATTTCATATCTAACACACAGAGAAAGAAAAACAGCATAAAATAAAATGGCAATAGACAAGATATAAGTCATGAGACCTTTAAGAGCAGACATCAATGCCGAAGGAAAGGTCAAAGAAAATCATTAAAATGGCAGCACCCACTCAACAGACTTGGAAATGAATCCAATAATTCAATTTATTCAAATTATACATCATGATATGTTTCCTGCAATATGCCAATATCTCAGACTGACAACATTGGAGACTGATGAATTAACAATTAACACAATTACGCAAACAATAAAAGCAATAAATATCCAAATAGTTGAGAACTTAGTTCCCCGGAAACCTTGAATCCAAAGCCCTGACAAACAAATGAGTTACACGGATCAAAGAGTATTAAAGTATTGAATGCCCAGAAGTGGCGCGTTCCATGATGTCATCACGATTCATTGATCTTTCTGAAGTTCATTGAACCGAATTAGATTTAATTAATAAGCCTCAAACAGGAATAAATGGAATAATAATCAATGACAGAAAGTCCAGATCACAACTGCAGTATGCACTGCATATTCAGTTATTCACGCATTCCATGTTATAATTTATGCATACAACAGCTTCCTCATTAGCATAACATGATTACTATAACAAGAGTCAATTAAATGCCATTGATCAAAGATCATTTATTCCTTTTTGACTTCTGGCACAACTCCAATTCTGATCCCATTGATCTTTATAAAAACAAAACAAAATATATATATATATAAAATAAAACAAAACAGAATTTGATAAGAAAGGAAACAGGAAAACTGATAAATAATCTATTGATTAAAAACTAATTACAACAGCAAACCAATGAACACCAAGCACAGCTGGTGACCTTATGAAAATAACAGTATATACGTCAGAGGGCAATTAGCACATGTTTCAAAGCAACTTGCAGCAGGAGATTCTGGGTAAACTGATCAAACCACAAAGGGAAGAAGATGCTTGGATCAGGTTAATCAGGTCATCTGAGGAGCGCACAATTCATGCACGTGAGGAAGTCTTATGAAGGAGCAACTGCTTCAAGGTGCAAGACTCACACAGTCACTGAATACTAAGAACGGTGAATGCTCAAGGTCATAATATTAGCCTATATTCCTAATCAAGTATTGATGAAAGGCAGTGTGTGAAGATGAGGCATCTCACTCCCACCTTCCCCAATCACAGCACTTTTGCCTTCACTGCGCATAAACTGAGCCAAATGGAGAACAGAGAAAAAGGAGTCAACTCACAATTGATATAAAATAGTCGTCTTGCCAGCGTTGTCCAAACCAACAATTATGACTTTGTGCTCTGAAAAAAGAAAAAAAAACACAAAGTTCACACAGAATACACTATCTCATTCAGTCGTTGAGCCAAACATCGCATAATGGTTCAATCACTCTCACTGCAGTGATGACCAGGGTTAATTACATGTATTGCCATCCTTGGAAGGTAATGACAACCACTAATGAGCTAGCCTCACGTTACACAACAAGAGATGCTGCAGATATAATGCGAAACAGGACTTAATTACGTCATCAAAGAGTACTAATCACCCAATGCGATAAACACGTCTCTCTGGTTAAACCTCATTCTGCTCATTCCATTTTGTGGCTGCTTAATTCAGATCAGAACAATTTGGAAGGTTCAAGTTCTTAGAAAAGCAATCGGGATCTTTGTGTGACATCAGGAGATAAACAACTGAAACCGAGGCTCAGGAAAAGGGTTCAGGGAAGTGCATGAACGCAAACGGGTATAACCTGAATTAGGTCCAAAGGTGATGCGAATAACCAATTAAAATGTCTGCTTACTTCCCTCCATAGTCTAGACACTATAAACACCATAACAGGTCACATACAAGTTGAAAAGAAAATTTATAAAATCAGAAAAGAGAACCACGCCCTGAAGAGCAACATTTCTCCATGTGTCTCGCATGATCAAATATGATCGAGATTTCCCTGGTGAAAACACCCCTTTACATTTATTCTGATCTTCAAGTAAACAAGAGAGAGAGAGAATAAAGTAGGTGATCAGGCATTCAAGACCTTTTCACACTCGATCTCTTCTTTGATTTCCAATTTTTACACAGCTAAAATAGCCATGCTGAAAACGATTACATAATTCATCTGAATCAGATTACATCATTGATATAATGCATTGAGCACAATTATTATTCAGCTCCTCATGCTTGGCTGAATAGGTCGAATTGTGGGGGATGAACTGATCTGACTGCAGGTCAGTGTTGACGCCAAGTGAGGTGAGACTCCCCCAAGAAGCAAAGCACAAAATCAGGTGAATTGCTGAGGGTGCATTCACTGCATTCATGGCGTCAGGTGAGCATCCCGGTTGTCAGGGCAACGGAGCCAGTCGAGGCTTCCTATCACAACACCAGAGAAGAAACATGGGCTAAAACTAGTGGCTAATACCGACTACCACAGACATCAATCGGAAAGAGAGAAGCCTCGTCTGACCATCCCCGATCCAGATAAAGACATCAGAAGCACAAGCAATGATCTCACATAACCACAAAGAAATAACCACTTAAACTCAAGTGCTCACCTTCTGATTGAGTTCTGATTTTTCTGAATAAGAGTTCTTTGAACCAAATCGCAATTACTAAGTGTCATTGAAGGTGAGCATAGGCATTGAATGCGTTCATTCAGCCATGAAAGTTCAGTCTGAATGCAAGATGTGAAAAACTAATTAGCATACAGTGAAGGATATATTTTTCTTCTGTAGATATGAACAACAATTGCCACACGAAAACTTCATCACAATGGGATAACAATAGGTTATCTCAACTTATCTGTATGACCTAGATATAAGGTCACTGACCTGGATAAGAGGGCCTTCTGTTAATGAATCGTGCTGAGCCTTATATAACAGCTGATTTGAGGATTACAACGCTTCACAACACTCTTGATTATGCAACTCTCCCAATCCAAATAATATTCTTGACCTTGAATTGATCTTGGATCAATGAGAATTTATAAGTTTTGTGGAAGGCGCAAACACAGAAGAGGGAATAAATGATGTATTTACCTCAAAGTATCGGGACTTATATAACTGTGTCCCATATGACGTTCTATCCATGGATAGTTTTTTACGTGATATCAATGGTAGGGTGCGGTCTGGTTGTAGTGACTATTGTGCCGCACGTCGTGACATTACCCCTGCTGAGGTTACAGCTGCTATTAAAAAGCTCCATCCGCATAAAGGGGACGCTAAATTTGAACTTTCGTCCAACCATCTTGTTCACAGAGGACCTGCATTGTATAAGTACTTAGCCCATCTATTCAACCTCATGGTAAACCACAGCTATACCCCACCAAAGATGAATTTATCCATGTTGGTTCCTATTACAAAATCACCCAAAAAATCTGCCAGTGACTCCTCTAATTACCGTGCGATTGCCCTTGGGAGTGTTTTTGCAAAAGTTTTAGACAAAATAATTATGACGAAATATGCTGGAAATTTAGTGACTTCTGATCTTCAATTTGGGTTCAAGGAAAAATCTTTAACCACTCCATGTACTTTTGTTTTAAATGAAATATGAAATGATCTTTACAATCGTAATAATTCCACATTACATGTTGTACTGTTAGACGCCTCTCAAGCATTTGATCGTGTTGAGTATTGTAAATTGTTTAAAGCTCTTGATGATCAAAATGTATGTCCACTTATAATTTGTGGCGTTTATGGCGTCTCGATTTACCGTCACTTAATGAATTCTATGTTGCCTAGCGGAAAATTGTCTGCAGGATTTGGAGGGTACATTTACGTACTCATTGTAACATACTTCCTTATTTAATGAATTCTCCTGAAATTTCCCTTCAGTTATTATACCGGTTTAAACCTTTTCATTCCAGCTGTTTTTTGTCAGCAATAATAGACTTGTTCCGTCATTCATTCACTCTCTTCCCTTTAGTCAATTTTCTGTTGGTCTTAATAGGCGAATCATGCTGAGTCAGTCAAATATATTCTGTAACACCACATCTAAAGACAATAATGCAAACGCAATGGGTATCAAAGAATTATGTAATATAAGAGATAATATTTTGAGTATATCCAACGAATTTGATAATACTGATGTTTTGTTTTTAATTAATTCACTATGTATTAATTGATTGTATAATTATTACTGTATCTTGAATTGATGCAAATCTGAATTTTGTTGTTAAGTTTTTTTTATTTTCTAGTTTAGCACAGGTTCTCTCTCTCTCACTCGTTGTATAACACAGCCTAGTTTCACATTTGGATTATTGTATGCACTTATATTTACCATTACCTTTACCTTTACCTTTGTTTTGTTTTTCTTTATCCGTTCATTTTTCCTGTACATGTTTTTGTACGAAATAAATCTATTATTATTATTATTATTATAAGATCAATAAAAGTGCAAAAGTCAATCAGATCATTGACCTATGAGGAAGTAAAGAGGTCAAACCCACAATTCACACTGTAAGAATTCTCAACATGCTATGATTCCACTGGAGAAGGCCTTCTTCACAGCACTCAATTTTCAGTGAGTAAGGCCTCTCTTGTGATCAAGCAAGGGTCTATGACAGATCTTTCGGCAACTGCAACAAGTTGAACAACGACAAAAAAACCTGTTGTACAGTATTCCTGGTGATTGGAGCTGATGATTATCTGTGAGTGTGATTTGACATTCACCCAGTCATTGTGAGTTTGTGACTCACATGCTCTAAGACTGAGTCAGTCACTGAGTCAAGATTACACCAGTAAACCAGCTATTTATATTTCTTGGCTGGCTGGAAAAGTTCTTGTCAGCAAACGAATAGTTTTGATGACAGCTGCTGGCCTGAAATCTTATTAGCAGCTTGCCGGCTATATTATTCAAATCAAGAATGAATGATGAGGAAAGGGGCATCACCCTATTGGAGGCTCAAAAAGCACCTGTAAAATTATCTACTGAATTGTAACATTGACTCTAAGTGATGCACAAATTCAATGTTCTGAATTTCATTCTGTTCCAATTCTGGTCTTCAGCTGCTATGGGGCTGACAGAAACAAAGCTGATCGCCAGACGCCTACCATACAGAGCAAGTGTGCATGCTTTATTGATCACTTAAGAAATGGCAGAGGTATATAATTATTATAATACATATATAGACAGTAAGCATTCACTGCGTTGAATTTGGTCCATATCTGCTCGCATACTCAGTTACTGGACAGTGGACTGCTAAGAGTAAGATCATGATAATGATTAAAGATCCCCTGTCACCTGTGACTCTTCATTCTTTCATTTGACATAACAATGATAACTTAAACTTTTGATTCGTTAAACCTAGATTCCCCCATTACCTAACTACAATCTTAGTGAGATCCACACCTTTCCAAAAATACCATTTTTGATGACATCAGAATGAAAGAAAAAATCTATGAACTCGCTGACCCCGGCACTCAGCTGGTCGTATTCGTAATTTCGAATCGCAGCACCCACCTTCGTTCGTAAATAATCCCCACAGCTTGGAGAAAAAGAGACCCATCTCGAAACTTGTAACAAAAACAGGACAGAAAAACTAGCCACTTAATGGCCGAATAGAAATGAGTTGTCTCGGTGTCACATTCACGCTGTATTCCTTCGTAATATTTTCAAACAACAAAGACTCCTGCCACAAATGAAAATCGAAGAAAACACGAAACCGGAAGAAGGATGACTATCGACGCATGCGCAGTGATGAAATGGAAGCAAGCAATATAAACCTGAAATTTTGAAATTTCGATATCCAACTTTTACTCCAGACCTGTGACTTCTTTTCTTTTAGATATATAAAAAAAATCCTTCTCTCTCTCTCTCTTTCTCTCTCTCATTCTCTCTCTCTTTTGGGTAAACTCGGTTTACAATGCTCAAGTGCCTGAAGCTGCCGACCCTGCAACACCGTCGCAGACGAAGAGATCAGATCGAAATATACAAAATTCTGACAGGATTGTATGACATTCAACCCTCAAAATTCTTTAACATAGCTACGAACGATCGAATAAGGGGGCACTGCAGGAAGCTTGAGAAGGTCAGAGCAAGACCATCCCAACGACAGTACACTTTCAGTCACAGAACCATTAATGATTGGAACTCACTTCCAGAAGATGTTGTCATAGCCCCAACACTAAAGAGTTTTAAAAACCGCCTCGATAAATTTTGGAAAAGTAGTGTCTCTGTGCACAACCCTGTCTAAAGAAAAAAAAAAAAGAGTTTACAAATCTTTCATCTGGATCTGATTCTCGGGAGATACTTGTCTCTGTCATCAGTATTGCCTAAGTAAGCCTAAGTAAGTAAGTAAGTAAGTAAGTAAGTAATAATACCCAAGAGATGGTAAATTTACACTTTAAATATTTTATTCAATTGTAGAGGGCAGAATTTACTACTACAACAAACTTGAGTGGAAAGAACTACAAACGAATATTAATAAGAAAACAAAGGAAATTTGCATACCAAAATAAACTTAAAATAGAATTAACAAGTTGTGCATTTTTATGTGATTGATTGGGGTTTTATGGCTCCACCCAACCCGTTCAGGTGATACAGGCGCCAGTACAACAAATTGTGCATAATAATAGATAAATTACTTCTCAATACAAAAGTATCTCGCCGCGAATCCTGCAAATGCAGAGGTCTACTGCCAAGCCTCG
>KB292298.1:154217-176452 GCA_000328365.1 Capitella teleta
GGAAGACTGCTCATTTTTCAAACTCGACGGCCGAACGGTCTTAAAAAGGCATAATAATGGTGTAAGGGCCGATTGCACACGCTTTCAATAACCACCATTATTTTTTTTTATCCATTCAGCAAATATATAAGTTATTAACCCATTTTATGTGATTGTGGTGTCATATGCTCTTTAATTCTCTGTTCTCTACTTTTAAAAGGATTACCGCATGTGCCAGATTATATGTTGATGATAATGTAGTTGCATGCACGTGCTAAACAATTTGCCGGGGGGCCATCGGTACTTAAAAGGATGGGGAACTGAGTTTTAAGTGATGTTCTATTGACTCATAGCACCAATTGATAGTATTCCGTGCCAAGAACACCATACTTTGAAGCAAACGTAAGGAAATAATGCATTCCGAATATCGGGGTTAGCATTGCGCCTATGGGAGAATGGCTTCCATTACAAAGTATAGGATTCAAACGTCAGCTGATGGCTTGCCATGATTGGTCCCGTTCCCCTCGTGAAGCTATCGATTTCAGCCAATCAGAGCTGACCATCTTTGCTATAACAAACAGCAAAGAACCTCTCAAGCTCGGTTTAATTACTCATCCAAACAATTGATAACAGTGATGACAGTGACGTAACAATGACAACAATGACGACAATGACGATAATGACGGTTCAAACTATATAACAAAAAAGAATGAAATTTATACAATTGAATTATTGGTGAAAATCTCATACCACGGTATGAGCTTGTGTATTGCTCCCTTGAGCACCGCAGTCCGAATGAAGAATAAAGAGAGGCCAAGCTGACCAGCAAAACTAACAAAGAAAACCGCACGCACCATTGCTCGAGAATGAAGAAAAAAAATAGGAAAAGAAAATACGCAAATCTAACATTCGCCATAAAAAAGACATCTTTGTTGTTTACGAAACAAAAGCGTCAGTATTGCACATGCGTGGTGCACTCTGGCTGACCTTTTTACTGTTTCAGGATGAGAAACCATGGTAGGTGTCCAAGAAAGTCGCTTGTTAAAATACAAAAAACAGTGAAAAAAAAATTACGCCTGACTGGTGGCAAAATGATTATTCTATCTATTTCCGAAAATAAAATAAAAAAATATCCGGGCTTTAGTCGCAGGACACGCTGATATGATGAGGCCCATTGTAAAAGATGGGGAACTCTGTGTTTCATCACAG
Organism: Capitella teleta; assembly: GCA_000328365.1. Lineage (NCBI taxonomy): Eukaryota > Metazoa > Annelida > Polychaeta > Capitellidae > Capitella > Capitella teleta. The sequence continues at coordinate 155,406 of KB292298.1, forward strand.
CTCCTGACGTCACGCCTAGTTAGCAATATATCTCCCGCGAAATTGTTAGCAATGATATTCCTTGTGTGGGCCAAAGTCCATTTTTAACCAGTTTTCCCTCTCTTTAAAATCAAAACAATTACGATTAATTTCAATATTCATTAATTATTAATCTACCCTGTATTAATAATATATATTTGGATAATAATGATTATGTTGTAGAACATCGTGGCCATCACCATATCACCTTTGATCTTCCACACAGGGTGATGACCTTCACAACATGTTCATCAGTCGGATTGTTAAGGTACTATGACAATATAGTCACCATGAATTCTAAGTCTAGTCAGGTGCATGTCATCAGGTAAATCAAGTTAAATCATCTCGCAGTACAGAGTATTGTCCTCAGAAGGAGGAGCTTTCTCATCGAATGACAAATTCAAATCACATGGTTTTACCTGTGCTTTAAATTCTGTCATGCCGAATTGGTTAAGTATTTAACTGATCTTCCTCATTTGATCCATCTTGATGGATCCATCTTGATGGATCAAACAAGGTGAACAGGGCTCATTCATCTCATGGTGAATACCACCATATCGCAATATGTTTGGAAAATTATGATTGGTGAACTTGGTTCCACCATCATTTTTGAGAGTCTTAATTTTTCCATACTACTACTACTACTACTAGGGCGGCCTCAGTCGGGCTTGAACATGGATCCGCCAGATGTCTCGGTCCATCATACATGTGGCCAATTCCCCCTCGCTTTCAACTCCAGCATCCCTTTTCAAGACATCGATGTAGTTCAGTCTTCTTCGCCCTCTGGCTCTTTTACCATGGTTTGGTGCCCAGAGGATTAGTCCACTTGCTGGCAATTCCTTATGACGCAGGCAATGCCCTGCCAGCCTCATTCTCCGCGCGGCCACTGTGTCTCCGACCTTGTTCATGTTCTTGTACAGCTCGCTGTTTGGCACATGATGATACCACTTCACGTCATGGACTGCCCGTAGCATACGGGTGTAGCAGCCATTTAGAGACTTCTCTAAGGTTGGTGTTATTGTCCATGCCTCACATCCGTATAGCAACACTGATTCTACAGTCGCCTGGAAGAGTCGGACCTTAGTATCACGTGACATCTTAGATTTCCAAATGGTCTTCATCTTGTTGAGTGCCCGCCATGCGAGTGCCTTTCTGATTTCAACGTCTTGTTCTGTTGATTCAACCCATGATCCTAAGTACTTGAAATCAGCCACCCTTTTGAGCACTGCCCCAGAGGTAGTTTTGATAGGACACTGGTCTTCGATGTTATATGTCATCACTTCCGTCTTCTTCGCATTCAATTCTAGCCCCACATTTTTGCACTCAGTCTCAACAAGTGAAAGTAGCTGTTGCGCTTGCTGGATGTCATCACTCAGAAGACAGATATCATCTGCAAAGTCAAGGTCAGTAATGACTTTGGCGTGGACTCTGGCAGACCGTCGTGGGGTCAATGTAAATCCCAGCTTTTCCTCACTACCGCTGATGGCTTGTCGCAGAGCAAAGTCAAGTACAACAATAAAGAGGAAGGGGGCCAAAGTCTCCCCCTGGAGTACACCTGCCTTGATCTCAAACTCTTCTGTCTCCCCGTCTGGTGTTCTTACTTTGGCTCTCGTGTTGGTATACATGTTCTTAATTGCATTCAGCAGGTTGTGTGGAATTCCGTACACTTCAAGAATTTTAAACATTTGGCTTCTGCTGATGGAGTCAAAGGCTTTCCTGAAATCGATAAAGGTCAGAACTGCTGGTAGGTTCTTCTCTTTCACCCCCTCTATTAGCCTTCTCAGAGCCATAATCTGAGCGACAGTTGTTCTCTTTGGCCTAAATCCATTTTGGTTTGTTCTCAACTGGGGATCTATTGCAGGTCTGATTCTGTTCAATATCATGCGGTTATACATCTTGGCTATTATACAAGTCAAACTAATGCCTCTGTAGTTGTCAGTTTTAGACAGGTCTCCTGACTTAGATACTGGGATAATGCTGAAGAGTGACCACAGATCAGGTTTAGCACCGTTAATCAAAGCATGGTTACATATGTCCAAGATGATGTTGTCCAGGTCACAGTTCTTGAGGACCTCAGGAGGAATTTCATCAGGGCCTGAACTCTTTCCCTGTTTTAGCGAGATTTTGACTTTGATGTATTCTTCTGGCGAGAAAGGGTCATCACTGATGTTGCCTTCTGCTAGGATCATGTCCACATCTTCCAATTCTTCAGTTTCTGGTGTTGAGCCAAGCAGGTTCTGAAAGTGGTTGTACCATGTCTTAACCCTCTCTTCGGGACTCGCACCAGCCACCTGCCCTTCTATGGTCTTCTTTCTGCCAGTGATCTCATTTATAACTACCCAGGCTTCACCATAACGGCTGTCATCAGGCAGATTTTCAACTCTATGAATTTTTTCTTTTATCTCCTGCTCCTTTAGTTGATCATATGTGTTGTAGAGCAGTGTTTTTGCTTCTTTAAGATTCTGAGTTGCCTTGAAATCTGAGGTTGCGTTAACGCTCTTACTAGCAGTCTCAACCATCTCCCTTGCTCTAACTATTTCCGGATGTCTGAGGAAAGATTTGCATTTCTTTTTCTCCTTCTCTGGAACACATGATTCCATTGCCTGTCTGTTTGCCTCCACAAATCTTTGGTATCTCTCGTTTGCATCCTCCTTTATCTCAAGTACCTTGAAACGATTCTTTACTTCCACAGTGTACTGCTTCTGTAGCTCATCGCTCGCAGAAAACAATTTCCAGTCATACCTCACCTTGTGGATCGGCTTTGGGACTCTAAGGCTAAGCCTGACTCTCATTGAAACTACCCGGTGGTCAGAACCTACTGTACAGAATGTGTGGTAAGGTTCAGCGTTCAACACACTATTCCTCCACTTCTTCCTAACCAAGATGTAATCCAGTTGCCGTTTTGCTCTTGTGCACCTATCAAGAAACGTCCATCTTTTCTCCCTCTTTTTCCTGAACTGGGTGTTTGCTGCCAATAAGTCATGCTCTGTCAGCAGGTCAACTAGGAGTTTTCCATTGTGGTTTGTTTCCCCATGGTAGGTATACAGCGCATCTTCTGGTCCAAGTCGGGCGTTAAAATCTCCGAGTACAGCCAGGAAATTATGCGCAGGCACATCTCTTATGATTTCTCCCACTTTCTCATAGAATGCCTCTGCCTCTTCCACTGGAGCAACGTTAGTAGGCGAGTATATAACTATGACTGTAGTGACTGGGTTGCTATCAAACTCTGCCACTAGAATTCTTTCAGATATCGGTGTCACAGTGCCAAGAGCCTTTCTTGCCTTCGTGCTTAGCATCAGTCCGACTCCACCCACAGCTGCTTGTGAGAGATTCCTCCAGGCTGAAGATGTGACAAGATACTGTCCCTCAAGTCTACTGAACTGTGTCTCCTCCACATGCACTTTCCTGTGTTCCTGGATACCCAGGATATCAATATTGCACTGCTTGAAGCAATGTGCCAACTCTCTCGCTCTTCCCTCCTCTCTTACAGTATTTGCGTTGAAGGTGGCCATAGTGAAAGGCTTCTTACAATGCAGTAGAGCATTCGATGCAGTGCTGTTGTCAGATGGATCCCTCCCAGAAGGGTTTGAGGACCCCTCGTCATCGCGCCATCCTCCAGTGATAGTAGCATGGCTAGTACTGCAATCTTCAGCTGTTCTCCTGCGGACTCCCGCCGCTGAAAGTATAGGGTTTGTGTTCTCTTGCATATCCATGTTCATAACCTTACAATGCTGTGTGCCAAGGCACAAAACACAAGGGTCGCAACTCCTCTAGTGCTAACGGGTGACCGGTGGGTGTTCTAGGACTCCTCATACGCTCTTTGCCACAGAAGGATGCAGTGCACTCCTCCAGTGCCAAGCATCCCATCAAGACTTTCTATTTAACCCATAGATGGGGTAGGATTGGTTTGTGTCGGGACGTGTCCACCACTGGTGGGCCCAGCACACAAACCTGCGGGCTCCTACTGCTCCGCCAGTTGAAATCAAGGGCTGGCCCTCTAGATCCACTACATTGTCTGCCTGGGGCCGCAAGGTACCCAGTATCCGTGGTGTGCCAACTCGGAGGCCATGTAGCGGTCTTGGTGGTGGTGGCTTAAAACCAGCAGGGGGGACCTATGGGCGGACCTGCCCCCTTTTCATCTGAAAGCAGATTAGCTTGTGGCAGCCAGCAAGCGGTGATAACTACTTAAGCTACGGCTACACTAAGCGAACCAACACCCTGTGGACAAAAGTCCACCACACCACAAATTTTTCCATACCATGCAACATCAGCCAAAATTGCTTCAACGCACCTATCGTGTGATATTTTTCTTTCACAAAATAAACGAATTGACAGCCTATGTAATCATCAGTGAAAAGCATTGAGTATCAAAATCCTATCACACCACTTGGAGTAAGATCTGAATGAACCAACTCTAGGAGTCTCTTTCATTTGGTTCTACTTTGATGACTTCACAATCAGAATTTTGACCTTTACCTGACATTTTCATGCCGTTTGCCAATTTCTTCTTCTTTTTTTTTTCAATTTTAACAAGTCTTTTTTGTCACAGTGTCCAATTATTTCCTGTCATTGTTTTAAGTCAAACGTTAATTTAGCTTAGTTTCATCTCGCTTGAGATCCATGTCACAAAACAAGTAATACAGGTTATCTTTCACATAAAAGCAGAAGACTTCATCCTTACCCTTTCCTCTGATAACCAAACAAACGTTATTCTCCTCAAAAGTTACATAACATAAGGCATTATTGGTGGTACATTTGACAGACAAAATATTCGACAAAGAAGGCATGCTCAGATCATCAGTCAAGGGATTTCAAACCATTTCATCAAAGCGATTCATGAAGCTCACCTTTAGAGTTCCTTTTCCTATAGCAACGTTTCTAATTTTACTGCCATCAGCCATCTCCACAGTTTGCGTCTCAGGGTTGAAGTCATCATCAAAATGTTTCAATAGTGCTTCGTTGTTGATGATATGACACAACGCTCCACAATCCACAGGAAGGTCAGACTTACTCCTCTTCTATCCTGATATGGTGAGAGCATAGTCTGGGAAATTCTCTGCAATTCTCTTGTCTTTCTTTTGAAAACACTGATAGGCTTTACGACCTGGCCTTCCGCACACGTAGCAGTGATGTTCGGTTTTTCTCTGATATAAGTGTCACTGCTCTGATTCGGTGGTTTGTTCTTCTTCCAATGGCCGGATTTCCCTTGGCTTCGTTGAGTTTTTATAACCTTTTCCATCCTCGATTGACCACTTCTCTCTGACATTGTGCTTAATTGAGGAGAGCCTGATTCACAATGAGTCCCTTGTCAACAACCTGAACTTTTGCGGCAACGGCAAGAAGAGGGCCTTCAAAGGCACTTGCATCCAGCTGACGGTCAATAGTAAGATTCTCCCGAACTAATTTTGTATTCATTTGTTATCGTAATTTTGTTTTATCTGTTTAACTGTTGAATTCAACTGTTATACCGTTAAGTTTGTATCACACTGGATTTTTCTACAAGGATGATACTTTTGTAGATACAATCAGGAAGATCCCCATCTTCGTCTCTTTCGGAGATGTAGCCATCCAGGAGACAATTAAAAAATGGCTGTGCAATGCCCCGATGAGGAGCAGTAAAAGGGAGAGCAGACAGGCAGCCCGACAGCAGCGGCCTCCATCGCCACTTCATTTGACAACTCATGATAGGATATAGCAAGTGATATTTTTGGTTTGTCCAATTTGAAGTCAAGTAATATTATGACTGCATATATTAACATCTGGTTACCACGAAAACCATCTTACAGCTTTTATCAACCCTGCTTTATAGCTGTTTACCAGTGCTTTACTTTCTTTATCACCATCTATTTGTTCAACACAATGCCACGCCAACGCCAAGCCGTGAAGTTACGATTGGCTGAAGCATAAAATCGGCAGCTAGCTGGCCAAGCTGACTTTTTTTCATGGCGGCAGCTGAGTAAAAATCAAGGCTCAAGCCAGCTCAGAGCAATCATAATTTTTCTCTCTCAAGTTCAGAAATCAATAGCATTGTTAAAACATGGGGAAGTAGCTTGGTATAGGGCCCCACGTGATTTTTCTTTTTATAAAATAACTGCATTCATATAGCTAAAGCTCTAATGCATTCACATCAGCAATACAGGAGAACATATTTTTTTAAACATATATAATAGACTATATAACACCATAATGCTTATTACTCTCCTGACATAAATAGAGATACAATAAAATATTGAAGGGATTAAATCAATTACTTTGAAAGTCGTTATTTGAACTCATTGAGCTGTGTGGAAACCTAAAATGGTACAGAGAAATCCTTTGATTTATTTAGAAATTAAATCAAGTATCAAATTTTGTTCACTTTACTACTACTTTTTGCATCATTTGGTAGCTTTTTTTCTCTTTCTGGAATTCATGTTCTAAATTTTAAGAGGCCATTATTATTATCTGACTATTTAGGTATTAATCGTGAATAGATGAGCTTTCTGATTATCCAAAATCGATATTCTGAAAATGTTTCGCCGGTTCAACCACATCCGTTCACTATGGCAGACGAACTTTCCATGTATCCTATTTTGCGTTGTTTTTTTCATGGATTTCATACATATGGGCATCAGCTAGCAAAATATTAAAGTGCTCTCGTTATTGTATTACACGAATAGAATATTTATTTTGTTACCTGACGCATTTTCTGCAAATTACTGAGCGATAAATGAGTACAGTAGCATTCCTACTGTCGAGTGACTACTTCCGGTTGACATTTTTAGCGGCATCTCGCGTGCTTTGTTACTCGATGAAGCGATTTGTCAAATAAATTTTATAAACATGGTGAAGAGATGCTGTGCATACGGATGCCGCAACAGCACGTCTGATAAGGAGAAGAAAGTGTCATTTCACATGTTTCCTGTCGACAGTGAGCGGCGTAAGAGATGGACTGATGCTGTGGGTCGCATATTGGCAGACGGTTCTCCGTGGGCCCCCCTTGCTAACTCTGTTTTGTGCGGCAATCACTTTGTGCAGGGTAAAAATTGGTTCAAAAGGTTATTAGTAACTCAACAATTGAATATTCTGCTTTCAGGACGCCCTTCCAAGGATGCGGACAACGTGGATTACATTCCTACTCAGTTTGACTTCAGCGTTCCCGTATCGAAGCGAGGGGTTAAGATGCACAGAGGACAACTAGCTCAATTACGGGATGGCACACTGTTTGATTCAATCCCCGGGACGGCACCGAGAACAGTAAATAAGGATAATAAAGCCAAGACGATAGCGTCTATCTCATCAGCCTCAGGCGTCTCAGCCTCAGGCGTCTCAGCCTCAGATGTTCCCGTTACCTAATCCACGAAACGTCGCCCACGATTTCACCAATGGCATGATTCCAGACGTGGGGCTTCATTCTATTCAACTGCAGAATTTTGCTCTTCAGAACCAGTTCATGAACTTAGGTCAGCTGAGCGGCCAGCCAAGCGCGTTTCCTTCCTTGATGACTGTTCAGCCTCCAAATATCATGAATCCCATGATCACGCTACCCAACATGTCTCCCTTGATGAACCCAATCGTTATTCAACCTGACGCACAACAGGGCACGTCACAAGCATTATTCTCTGCCCCCTGGCCTGCCCCCATTCCACAGACGGCCCCAGTGGCGCCCCCTGCCTCCCTCTTGACCACACTGCACCAACCGTTTGCCCAACCGCCCCCGCCTCCTGTAACGCCAGACGCTTCATCTCCTGCTCCTTCTGATGCCTCACCAAGCACAAGTAAAAAGGCAGAACTGGCAAAGAAAATAAAAGCCAAGTACTTTAAAATAAAGCGCTTGAGAATCCCTGGGCCGAGAGCTTCGGTACTTCCAGAGTACAAAGAACCAATTTATGAGTTATCTGTGGAAGGTGATGAAGAATTGCATAAAATTAAATTAGCACGGTCGTCACAGTCAATTTCATACAATAAGTCGTACAGAGATCCGGAAATTCAAAATTTGTTCCATGCGAGCGATCGCCTTGAGAAGAGGCGGAGCTTTTTGCAGGCTGCCTTTGATGTTCTTGACATCCCTGCCTAGTCAAATTCTGACCTTGTTTTATGCTTGTTTGTTTTCATTATATATATTTTTGATCAATTGCTTTGACTTATTGAATAAATGTGCTATGGAATTAAATCTTTGTGTTGTTGTTCTTACTCTTTGTGTACTGAAAATTATGCAAAGTTTGTGAGTAAGATTTATTTTACAGAAATTTGAGTGTGTCTTAAATATGATGGCTCCTTAACCAAAGTGATGCAGAGATCTGCGTGTGCCGTTCCCCTCTGCCAGAGAGGCAGAGATCGCGTTCAACTCCCTCAGAGTGGACGCTGAGCCCAGAAGAGGAGGCACAAAGCGGTCGTTGCGACTGGAAACAGACGCTCTCCTCGTGTGAGTTTTCCTCTTCTTTTTCGATCTTGGCATTTCTCTTCTATATTATGATTTGGTAAAATTTCGTATTCAACATAATATTTCAGAATCATAAAGTACACAAAGTTTCCATAAAAATCAGTTCTTGATGACTTGTCTATTTTAGCTGCCTAATCAAATATGTTTCTCCAGTGATAGCTTCCCACCCATAAGAAGGAGCTGGAATTAACCATGTTCAGTGACTGACCTATTAGTAAAGAAAGATTATGAATTTATTTTTGCTATTTTATTTTTTCCCCATCAAAAATTCCTGAAATAGATTTATGGATGAGAGGCAAATTGGGCAATTGTACTCACGTGCAGGGAGCCAGGTTTGCGATGGTATGAACCAGCTATTTCAGTTGTCTGTCTGTTTGCGATTATAATTGCCATCACTTCTGAAGGAGGGGCTTCTTTCTTAGCATGTGAATTGTGGTGATCCAGTTGCTTGTTGCTCTCAAAGTTACTTATGTTTATGTTGAAAATCCACAAAAGGGCCTCCTGAACCAGCTATTCATCTGTACCCAGAGATTAATTAAAATTTGAATTTGAACTAATGATTTTTGCAAATTCAACTGAGCCTCTCGTTTTATTTTTCTCAATGGACTTTTGACCTTTTCTTTTTGCAGTCACTGGGTGGCGAAAGAAGCGCGAAGTCTTCGCGTCAGTGTGAATGGATTCTTGGAACATCTAAATCTTGTTGTGCTCACAATGGAACAATTTGGTCCTCCGGTGGAGCAAGCGTGATTCCCGTTTTAATAATAAATTTTGTGTTTTGTACTCATTTTTCCCATTGTATTTATTCTAATGTGTTTTTCTCTATTTGCTGTTCTGTTTTTCATTGTGATTCATGAAAAGGCAGGTTGTTCGAGTACCTTTGTTGTAATTGAAATATCGTTCATAACATTTGGATGAAGCTCACTGTTCAATTATTTTATTGTACATGTATGTTCAGAAGCCACAGCAATTCAAAGGGATCAAATTAGTGAATTTACAAGTTGGTCCTAGATTTTTGTCTGATTAATTGAATTTTCTTGTGAGGTTGATTGCTGTTCAATCGACGATGTAATAATCATTGGATTTGCAGTAATGTACTGATATGCAAGCTTCGAATAGAGTTATCAGAGGACATTATTTCGAACATTATTCGCAGAATCAGAGCAGATTTGAATCATATGATCAAGCTCTACTCTTTAGGAGCGGGCGTTATGAAGGAAATCTGTGTTCCTTCGTCAAACTGAAGTAACACCGTAATAGGAGGCCCGCGACATTGGCGAAACCATGCAACAGAGTTTACAAACTGTAGGTCTACATTTTTACCATTTGTCGCGAGTACCACCAGCAGTCTAGCTGTAGGTGAAGAAAATCGCTCTTCGGTGCATTCGGGTGATCTTGTCTTGGTATAATTGTTTTTCCATTTCTCAACTATAAATGTTCTAATGCAGTATGCCAATTGTTTTTGATGTGTTTTGATCACATTCCTGTGAGAATTTCATCATTAAAAAATGAATTTATATAGCCGAATTTTGTATTTCCCTTATTTCCGAATTCTTGGAGCTGCCTTAGGGTGGCCTGGTGGTATCATGATTGCTCAGCTCCTAATAATATTTCATGCTTGGAATTAAGCTGAATGCATTCAGCAATGTCCTCTGCTTATTATGTGAAAATTTGAAAAGGAAATGTTGAGAGATGAAAAATTTACTGGACTTCGACTGCGAGACATATGCCTGAAACCTAATATTTTCGCTATCTCTGTAATGTTCAAAATCCGGACACAAATTTTATCATAACTTGAGTTATAAGAATGATAGAGACTTAATTTTTGTACCAGAATGCAGGGTTTCACCCCTACTATCAATTAAATCACCTAACAAATCAATTTAACCAAGTTCATTTTTTGGGACAAGTGCCTAATATCAAGTAGTAAGTACTAATTAGTACATGAGCTCTTTAACACGGGAAAATAGACAATCCTGATATTTTTACATTAGCGTTAAAATACAATATGACCAGCGCGAAAATGCATTAGGCTTTAATGCGTTTATTCATTTTATGAATTATGAATTCAAATCCATTTTCTGGGTCAGCAAGCAATAAGAGAGACCGTTGGTATGTCGGTAATGTAATGTAATGTTAATGTAAAATTAAAATACGGTTTTACGACCGAGGCAGACTATTTCGGCACAGTCATTGATTGCCTCATTGGTCGATTGTAGTTTCACAAAATTATTTGGGCTGACATCCTTGATTCCAGAATAGATTACTTACCGAGTGGCGTTTGCTCAGATCATGCAAGAGAGTTGTTTGATTCTGGTTAAAATAAGGCAATGAACGAAGTATTAAATTAGGGGACCTTTTAACGAGAAGATATTTCATCACTCGTGAAAAGTGGTCCTTATACGTAGCCCGTTGCCATAGCAGCCCTATAATAATTATGTCATGTATTTTATAATTCATGTGACACTGCAAGTAGCTCAGCAAGGGGACACACTATAATATGATGACATTTTTTTTTTTTTTTTTTTTTTTTTTTCACAATGGGGAGGTAGGCCGATCTTGTTTATACGTATACACGCTAATCTCCATGTCTATGTTTTGAACCTCCTAAATTCGATGCACACAGTGTACATGTAATGGAATTACCCCACAGCAAATGTAATGTCGTAGAATTTGTCTTTTGAGGTGCATCTTCTATCCTGCACAATAATATACCCCCCCAAGTGAGTATTTTCACTGAAGAATCTCAAATCATAACCCACTGGAAGCCGTTATGACGTTCATTGTCTGACTTCATAACGTTTGGAATGCGTTATGATTATTTTTATAGGAATCCGTGCTTGTGTTCTTCATGATGAATTCTTCGTCAAGTTCAGATGCTCCTGTTGCCGTTAATTCCAGAACAGCTTACCAAAGAAAGTATTACGCACTGAAGAGACGATGTGAACAAGTTCAACAGGTATAACTCTTGAATGTTCGACTAGTTTCTGGTTAAAAATCGAATGGGCGATAATAGGGCTCGAAGTAACTCCAAATTGCCATAATTTGTGGGGATGATTCTCAATAATATAGTCTTGGAACGAGAATGGGCTCAATGTAGATTGATTGTGTGTCGGTTAGGGTAGGGCGTGTGCAGATCTCCTCATTGGATTTTGATTGCAGGCTGTGTTTCTTTGATTGAGTCACTGTACCCAAACATAGTTAAAAATTTATTGTCCTGCGCTTACGACATTCACATTAGGGGTTAAAACAGTGGTTGTTGTGGGTGACTGATGTTCTGAGCGTTGTGTTGTTCAGCATCAGTCTCCGGTTAACTTGTTTTTGAATACTTTGATCTTGGTCTAAGCCAGAATGTTCTTATGGCCTGAAAGGTTCAAATGAATTTAGGCATTGGCTTATCCCCACTACTAAGGGCTACTGGTTAGAGCCAAAAATTTTCTATTATCTCCATGTACCCCCAGAAATAATCAATTTGTAAGAAATTCAAGGTTATTGTGTACCTTTTTTTAATGAACTGTGATGCCTTTTTTTGTTTTAGACGAATGAGAGGCTGGTCAACAGAATCCATTATGTGAAGAAAATCGTCAAGCGATATAAAGCGGAAAGAAAGTAAGACAACATTTTTTTATTCTTGTTGCATTGAAATCTACAATATTCATTTCAGATTTCTCATGGAGCGTTTGGATCGTCATGGCGATCGTTACCGTGATGCTCTGGTGCCTGCCATGTGGGAGGTTTGTTTTGCCTTTCAATTTATTTGTGTTTATTTTTATGAATTTCTTCCCAGGAGCACTTTTTAAATGAGACGCCCTTCGTCCCCCCCATGCCATCCAGACTGGACCAACCGGTGGTCAGCAGTGTCCCTCACCCCCTGCTTGCTGGTCAGATCAACAAAAGCACGAGCAAAAAGAAGAAAACTAAGACGGGACTAAAAGTTGGCACATCCAAGAAACCAGTGAACGCCTTTCTCTTGTTCTGTCAGTACAGGAGAAACGCCCTGCAAAGTGAGAACATCACGGTCAGTCATCTTTATTCCTAGAATTTGTATGTGTTTGGCTGTATCCAAATTTACAGTAGAAATACCTTTCTGATTTTTAAACCTTCAAGGGTGGATAAGGGTGCCTCTCCTGTCGCTTTGCAGGTTCCAAGTGGGGATATAAAATTAGAACTAGGCCGCACAGTGTAAAAAGCTGGGTCATGTCTTCATTGGAAATTCCCTCCACACATGATTGCTAGGAACCGATTATCTTGGAATGTTGATTAAAGATTGCAAAATGTGTGATGACGGCAGCCAAGACTAGATGACACCTGCTGTTTCTACTGATGCATAAATAAATCAATCAGTACACCAGCATTCAATATATTTGATGCTTACTCTATCAGCTTTGTACTTTTCTTTGATTGCGTAATTCCTCTGATCTGATAATTCTTTTGCTGTCACAAGATTTGCAATTTCTGACGAGGCAGCTTGGAATTTGTTTATTTCAATGCTCTCAAGTTCCTCTGGCATTCTTCCTCACATGAATCCATCTCAGGATTATGTGTTGTTGGCCCTTTCGTTGGTCCAATTGAATACTATTAGCACGGCTGGTAGTGGACCGATGCGCACTAGCGTGTCATAACCAGGGATGGTGTAGTAACGGTATTGGACCGATGCGCACTAGCGTGTCATAACCAGGGATGGTGTAGTAACATATTGTTTACATTTATTCCGCGTACCCCCACCCACTAAGGATGCTTCAATGAAATAAAGATTTGAAATTGAGTGGATGAATCTTTACTTCACTGAAGTTCACTCAGTTGCATGATGAATGCACACAATACGTTTAAAAAGGAAGAAGGCATCATCACGCATTCACAAATCATAATGCTCTAAGTGCATTATGGTATCAACTTTACTCTTATGGTAATAAATTGGGTGCCTACTCAACATTGGCTGATATTTTGTGTGTGTGTGAGGCAACCAAACTGATCTCTGATAGAATTAAATGTATGATTGTGAAATTTAGTTGTAATTCATTATAATCATGATTCTTTGGTGACTCTGCTGTGCTGTCCAACTGCGCAACAAAGCCGGGCACTATGTACTACTACTGTCTTTGGTGGTATGCAGGATAAAGAACCCTTGGGATCTATCCATAAGAGTAGTGAAACCCCTGTCCCGGGCTTCTGTTCTGGTTCCTGTATCACTCAAATGGGTTGGGTGGAGCTGTACAATCCCATCATGCCTCATGCCTCATGTAACTTTATTGCAGTTTTTTACAAAATATAATTACATGCTGCTATAAATGATGTAATACGTTGTACCCCGCCCTCATCTAAACATGAAAAATGAGATACTGCAAAAGTAGGATGACCCCTAAAACTGTGAAAAGGGAGTGCAGTGAAGAATTCATCCAATAATCTATGAATAGTTTGATTAATCAACCAAATCCGATTAATTATTTACAGGAGACGGGAGTAGAGTTGAGTCAACAAGAGCTGACGAAGCGCCTCTCTCAAGAATGGAGAAATCTCGACCAAGAAGGCAAAAAGGTTTGTCCATCCGATCTGCTGGCTACACTGTTTTGACTTTTGATTTTATTCAGGTTTTCTATGACAAATATGAAGCTGAGAAACATCGAATGGAAGAACTGAGGAAGCTGGGAATTCCGACGCCAGCCTCTGTGCCGACTCCAGGAATTAATCTCATTCCTGGAAGCTAATTAGTCCTCTTGATCAGTGTTTGTATCATTATTCTTAAATGCCATACAACATAATGTCCATATGATCAAATTTGAACATGAAATAAAATGATTATCCTCTGATTTAATTTGTTTCTTTTTTTTTACTTTTGAAGCATCTGCCATTTTCGTCAGTGATTGTGCTACGACCTGTACATGTAGCCTGTGTTCATTTCAGTCATGACTCAATTATAGAAGCCTCCACAATATACACATTGAATATATTTATGTATACAATAAATTTATTGTGGTCCAATACATGTCGCATAACACTACTTCTGTTAAGGCTATTACATCAAATTTAATCAGAAGAGTGCCATAGATTGGTAGTAACTTAATAACTATTCCAATGAAAAAACTTGTTTGCTCATCAGGGATGTGTTCAAGTCAATGGGCGAACATTTCACATGTACACTTGGTTGAACCACGTGATTGAATCACATGATTGGGCCTCAGACTTTATCGTATTCTGTAGATTTTCCTCCTCGAATTTTTTGAACAACGAAAAGGCCTCCGTCCTAAGAAACAAATAATATCACAATAATTACTTGAATATAAATAATAGATATACGAAAATACCTTAGCCAATCCAGGAAGAGCCAGCCACCAGTCTTTGTTTGGGACGACATCAGCACCAGACGCCCCATTTTTGACAACATTGAACACAATTCCCACCGACAGATAGGCCACCAATAACACCGTAGCCCTGAATTAATTACTTAGAGTAATTATAAGTTATAATTAGTCTAATATCGTTATGGGATTTAAATATATCGAAGCAAGACTCGCATTCGAGCCGCTATGTTTATACTTGAGCCAGGTCACCAACACGTACAACAACGAATTCTCATGAATGTATTTTAATATATGTTGCTATGAATATGATACAATGCAATCCTTACGTACGTGATGAGTAGAATAGAGCCGGCGCTGAGGCCTCCTCCGGACGATGGCCGTGGACACGCATACTTGCTGGTCAGCTTGAATTGCTGCAAAGAAAGAGCATTGACCAACGGTGAAGTAGATTGGGATGGAATAATCAGCTGCTAGCTCTGATTGCAAATCAGCTTAATTACTCTCGCATGTTGAAACACGAAACATAATGAAATACAGGGTTCATTACATAATCACAACACATTCATTCACACTGTGATTACAAGGGTAATATACGAGCGAGATGTAATGTAGCTGAGATGGACAGTACCCAAGATGAAGTATACTACAGTGCGTGTGTCACCCACATCGAATGTCACTCTTGTAATCAAAAGATGAATGCATATCCTGAGCATTATGAGATTGTGGTTTTTCAAAATTAATGATATTGCTGAATTGCCACCGTCATGATTTGGTCTCCGAGCATTTCGTCACAAAAATAGCAAAAGTACATGCATTACACGTAGGTGTAATATTAGATATTTCAGTGCTACGATGGCTACTTGAACAGTTGTTGTGGTCAGAACCCAATGTGCTGTTCGCGCGGCTGACCCCTGACCGAGGTTAATTCAATTTTCGCATAATACGCCTTTTACGAAAGAATAAATATGTCAATATCCAGGGCAATTAGCGCATTCGGTGTGCTGCTGTACGTTGGTCCTGCAGCCACCAATTTTGCCCACGCGACAACATCGGAATGGAGCCATGCTTCTATTAGTAATCAATTTACGCGTGAGACGAAAAACTGATCCACTGCTAACCCAATTTGAAGCCAGTCTGGTTTCAAGTACACATTATAGGAGCATAGGTCAGGGAATCACATGGCATTATGTCAAATCGGACACTCTATGAATGTAAGAGAATTGAGGATGCAAGATGAGGACACACAGGAAGTATGTGCTACATGAACTCACATATTGTTCATTTCCTGACGAACCCAACGCTTCCAGTTTTCCTGGGTCCGCGGTTGGATCGCATATCAATTCAATATATGAAGAACTGTGAATGTCATAGCAGAAGAAGCAATCGCTAGAAGCGAGCTCACTTGCCTGGCGGGCATGGTGGACGCGTATGTTAGCAATAAGCTACCCGAAGAGGAAGTGTCCCATTTCTGCGAATTCGCATCTCCCAGGGAATAGTAGTTAGTCATCCCACCTCCGTAGTCAATTTTCTGGCATACCTGAGCGTTTGTGAAAAAAAAGAAGAAAAAAAAAAAAGAAGAGACGAGTGTTCTTTTTTCATCTGAGGGAAGCTAACCAACCATGACATTGTTGCAAGTGACCTCTGTGAATGGGGTGCACGGGTTGTAGGAGTAGAAGTTGTACCCCGTCGGGTCTGGTTCATCGACAAACCTAAACAGACGTTCGTTTTAAAGTGAAGCTCCATTGTACGACTAGAATTAGTTTGCACGGGGGCGGCCATTTTGAATCAGAATGATGGTGACACAATACGGTTAATTGCAAACACAGGTGAATGACTTAAGATTCAAACAAAAGAAGTACACTGTCGGTTAATGTGGGCTGTGGGGCAGTGAGCGAGCGTGAGTGTACACGGTCTTATATGAGCTGAAGAGACAGTCATGTTTCACCTACCGCGGTTTCCCCTCAGCGGAGTTGTCCAACGGCGACAGATCTACAATCCCTTGATCAGTTTCACATCCACAGGTGTCAACAGGAGTTATACAAACTGGTGGAGGTCGATCACTAGTGGACCGATCCACTGTAATTATAATTAACAGCAGCACTGTCAATATCGAATCCATTGTGGTAAAACAAAATACCACCACCAGTTATTCAGAAATTGCGTTTAGCGATTTTGGTTTGTGTCAAATATTTTGCTAGTCATATGATTCTAGGGTCAAGTACAATAAACTTTAGTGTCGAAATTCAGAAGTTACGAAATATCGACTTGTATTGTTGAAGACCCTCTCCATTTTATTGATTCATTGAACTTTTTTTTTCTTAACTTATGACATTTGACACCATGGCGGATGATCAAGGTGACGTGTGAAAGATAATGATCAATACACTTGCAGGTGTACTGCATCTGCCTTTATCGGAACCCATGAGTTAAATTTCCTGTTTCTTTATCGCCCAAGTGAGTCATTCCTATGTGATGAAACGCTAAATCTTTCTTCCGGACTTCGCGAATCGACCTTTAGTTGCAAATTGAGGGTCTCTTGGGAGGATGTTGATGATGGCACTTGTGTCACGCGGAATAAATGACATGGAACCGAACGTATAGTAGAACTAAACACCCGCAAAATGAATAATTCTCATAAATTTATTAAATTGCACTGCACGACAACGCCCATTTTCCTAAATTACCATCACTGGAATCCACAATAATTAATAACGGTTTTATACTGCATGCCTTCGGTGTTTGCCAGCAATGTTGCCTCCAAGGGCTCACGCCAGGGTCACACCTGAAAACAAGCGTCTCGGACTACGAGAGAAGGCAGCCAAGCAGACACCAAGAAGGCGCATCACTGGTCTCCATTATTCAATAGTATGAACAGGTGATCAGCAGAGAGATGCATCATTTTGCGCTGAGGAAGATGGCTGCTGGCTGACCCGCCGG
This sequence comes from Capitella teleta, assembly GCA_000328365.1. Taxonomy (NCBI): domain Eukaryota; kingdom Metazoa; phylum Annelida; class Polychaeta; family Capitellidae; genus Capitella; species Capitella teleta. Next base: position 173,079 of record KB292298.1, read on the forward strand.
CGGACGCTGATCTAAGAACAAAATGGCACCAATGAAATAATTAACAGTAAGCTGTGTTTATTAATTGGCTAATTGTCAGATACTTGATTGGTTGGCTTATGGGCACTCGATATATACCGAGTACAATTGATGTGATTGGCGAGAGAGAACGATTATGACTCTGCACTAAAGTGTGGCTCAACCCGAGGTTCGAATAAAGATCGTGACCATGAATCAAAATTCTCGGTCAAAGGGCAGACAGGAAAGTTCTAGATGAACTCCAGAATAACACAGCTTGCATTGTTAGTAGTCGGGCACCATTTCAAGTTTCAAGTACTGGGACTTTTTCACCCTTGCGTAATGCGTGACAAAAAGGCTCGTTTCTCTGAAACGAGCCTTTTAATAATCATTCATTGTTGCAGTAGTCTCTCATCTACGCATTTATATATTTTAATTCAGTTGTTTTCTTTAAATAATTTGATAATTACGAAGTTACGTCACTGCATCATAACTCATTTCATTTTTTGTTTCATAATCTTCGAAATCAGGCACATTTAGCTCAATCGATGAGCGATGGTTACCTTATTTTATTTTGCTTAAATAACCAATTAATTAGAAAAAATTGTAGTGAGATGTCATCAGATATTCATGATATTTTTCAAAACTGTGTTCGCAAAACTTGGTTTACAAAAACAACGCATCTTTGACGAAGAAATATTTGGCGATCTCGCAATACACCTTTTATCATATATTATATGATATATCATATCATATATATATTTTACCATTATTAAATTTTGTTCAATTTGATTTAATTATCTGTATTCAACGTTACTCTGAAGGAGAGATGTGTGGATGTTTTATTGGTATCAAAAGTCAAGAAATTATACATTTATTCTCAACATTTCCGTCGCAACACAAACAGCTAGCACGATAGTGTTTCAGCAATTAATTACGACACATGCATGCTACATGTAATTCGTTATAATTGTAATTCTTCGGTGACTCTGCAGTGCTGCCCAACTGCGTAATAAGGCCGGGCGCTGTGTACTACTGTCTATGGTGGTATGCAGGATAAAGAACCCTTGGGATTTATCGATAAGAGTAGGAGGAAACCCCGATCCCGGGCCTTCTGTTCTGGCGCCCGTATCATCCGATCGGAATGGGTGGAGCCGTAAAACCCCATCACTCACTCATTCACTCAAAATGGCGCCATCCCCAAATCCACCACAAATTCAAATCAAAACGAATTCCTAAAATTAACTAACATACATATTAACATAGTATTCTAGAGGTTTAGAACTCAATAAAAAAACAACAACACGAAAGTGTTATGTGCTACAGTTTCTTCTCGTATATCAATGATATATTATCTCCTCTGCATGACCATGGGAGTCATCGATGCATATTTCGGTGAATATTGTTTTATGTGATCAGTCGATAATTGACAAAAATAATGTGATCCAGATTAGTATATATAGATTGCATATAATAATCAAACGCTATTGTGGAAAAAAAGATATACAATAGTATTTTATACCGTTTAAAACGATGAGGACTCATCCCGTTTATTTCGGCTCAGAGAAGCAGAGGCTGCAAACAAACAGGCGTGCACAATGACCCTATCTCCAAATCTGCAACTTCAAATCAAACCCTTTCTTTTATACTCTGTATTAGTATGTAGAAAATATCCACAAATCTTTTCATGAGAACAAAATTAAAATAAGCCATACGGAATTACAGAAAGGTTTTGAATTGATGCTGCAGATTTGGTGAGTGTGTCATTGTGTGCGCATGTTTGTTCGCGGTCTCTGAAGCTCCGAGCGGAAAGACGAATGCGCGCTTTGAGGCGGCGTCGTTAATGCAGCATTTCTGGAATATTTGCTATAAAATGACCCGGTAAAAAGCCTAATTTATTTTACAAGAAGCAGCTCCAACTATAAACGGTAATTATTTTGAAATACCCCTTTCACAGCAAATGACATTTTTGTAACACATTACGCAAGGTTGAAAAATCTCCATCTAATGCGTGAACAGGAGAAAGAAACAAAATGAGGGAATATACTATATCGCAAATCTATTGCGCATGCGCGGGGCGGTGCATCAAGGGATAATTGTCACAGCAACAACGCCGAGGGGCACCGAATAGTTCAGTCGGTTTATTTGACCGGTAGACTGTAACCATATGCCCACTATGGAGGTCTAGGTCCCGGTTCGAGACCCAATCCCTAGTTTAAATAGCTATGATTGGGTCTATAATTATATAATTTGTTATTCTTCGGAGACCCTGCAGTGATGCCCAACAGCGTAACAAGGCTGGGTGCTGCATTCATCTCCGGACTGAAAATTATGAATTCTGAACTTCATTTCATCTGTATTTCATTCTCTTCCAGACATTTCATCTTTCAAAACATCCATACGCAAATCACCCTCTTACATGCCACTCGCATTTCTAAAATAATTTGCACATTTGGACCTGTCAAGATATGGCATCGCTGAATAAAAGAATTCTATAAAAAAATACTACATTGTACTACCTACATAATTATGTTACAATATGCAGGATTAAGTACATTTGGATTTATCAATATATAAATATATAAAGTAGGGGGAAACCTCCGACCCGATTTACTGTTCTGGCCCCCGTATATATCACCCGAATGGGTTGGATGAAGGTCATTTACGAAGCTATCGGGGAAAATAGGACCGTTGAGCTGCTTGGGCAACACGCGTGTTCTGCGGCAGCTTCTGCTACGGTGCTTCAAGATTGTGACCTGATTACCTAGTTCCAGGCTAGATCAGAATGCCCCCCTCCCCCAGCCCAGCATTTGCGAAATACTCTATGGTGAACACAAAGGTATCACAATTTTATTGGAAGTGGTGAAAAGTAGCCTAAACTGAAAACTGTGAGCACTACCGCATTGCGCGAGTGATCTCTTAGCGTTGGAGACACCAGTCAGGGTCGAGGAGTGGTCATGAATGGAACCAATGTTGTGCCAGACCAAAGCGGGCTGCCACTGCTGACTGCTTTACCATTATGTAGAATACATGTGAACACACGATAAAGATTCGTTTATATTCACTATACACCATGCAATCAGCACAACGAAGGAACCGTAAGAGAGACCTAAGTAAATTACATAATACACATACAATGTACTGACATGAATGCAATGGCCGCCCATTAGGCCTACATTCATGTCAGTACAATGTTGATCAATTCGAAAAAATTGATCAATTCGAAATATGAATATATTCGAAATATGCAGTCACCGAAGAATTACAATTATAACTCACAATCATAACGCCCGTGGCCTGATCGGGTCTCGAACCCCCGGGACCTCGACCCCCACGGTCGGCATAGGATTGCAGTCAACCGGTTAAACCCTCTGAGC
>KB292298.1:178348-199747 GCA_000328365.1 Capitella teleta
TGCTGTTTCCCTTCAAACTGCCAAGCGGAAGCAGTCCTTCCCACTCTCAATCCCTCGCGCAAATGATTATTGTGGGTGATTAGGTGGCATCTGAAGTTGTCAATCAGAGATCTGTGATCGATAATCATACAACTCATGCTTGCAAGACAGTCTTGCAACTTATTATGTTGAACACCAGAAAGCGCTCACACCGATGCAATGAAGGACAAAGGCGGCATTTTCTTACTCGAAAACCACCACTTCCCTTATAATTCGGGCTTAATGTTCATGCCAGCTTTAGAAGTGAAAAGGTGATTCAACAGCTGTACGACATAGGATTGCATGAGTATCTCATATGAAAGCGTTCTGGACATGAAAACAGCGGTATGCAAAAATGCCAATGCTAGAAGAATTGTTGATCCAAGCTGTCTCAGTGAAGGATTATTCACTGTCGAGGCAATTGACAATTTGGATTATAACCAGCAACTCATTTTATGGAACAGCTATCAGTCTGTTGCAATTCCCGACAGAAACAAACCGAGGTGAACCTCTCCAGACGACATCAATTCCTCCTGCCGGAGCTGTTCGGAAGCTTATTTTGTCATATTCATATGCTCTGGTACCTACCGTGGCTCTGAATGGGTCAACAATTGAGGTTCCCTCCAGCAATCCCACCACGAACCAAGAAGCTTCAAAGAAGGTGAGAGCACGGAAAAGGCATGAGTAGACCACGCAATTCATATGTTAAGTACAGATCTTGGCACCCAAGATATCATCGCATGGGCGACAGATCATGCTTTACAAGAGCCACACCTAAACTTCCAACAGCTCTTAACGCGATCCTTTCTCTATTTCTTGAGAAGGCAGCCTCACCAGTCACAAAATATGATGAATGATGGCATGAATTGTATACTAAATGCAACTATGTACATGCATCTAAACTACAGGCAAGTTAATTCCCATCACGACTGCAGATCATCCTTTGTTTGCGTCAGCTAAATTTGAGCAATGGAAGTGGCCGGAGACCCATTGTGAGAATCAGTTCGTAGTAATGTTGAAGGGTCTACACACGGAAATGGCTCTCTGGTAATCTATGGAGGATCTCTTAGAATATTCCGGCCCATGGATTCTCCATTTTCTTATGTTCCAAGTATATTATCATTAAGAGACAGTCTTAATTAGCTCTGAGCAATCTACAAAAATATCGGCTTTCACGCAAACACCCGGTCCCCATGCACGATGATAAGATGATTTGATTAGTTCAAAATTGATTCTATTGAATTTAGTGACCTCGATCATAAATTCTATAAACGATACCAACATTGCCTTATTGTAACGAATGTAATGGAAGCATGAGCTAAATCGACATCAATGCCGAAGAAATTGAAATAGAAATGATAGGAATGGCAACATGAAATGTTAAATTAACCATACCAGGTATTTATTTCTGTTACCTTGCGAGGTTGTGTAACACTTTCTCGGAAAAGCGCAGCGGCATTGAGAAACATATAGAAATCGTTATCATTACATGGGTAGATTACTTTTGACCCACTCTGTATATAATCGAACCGCTTTTAAATGAGTGGCCTGTGCTCTAACCCAAGGAGATTGCAGATGAACGTTATGATTCTAGTACCAATAGAACCGCAAGACAAAATAAGGATCAAGTTTACCGAGGACTTCATTAACGCGACAATAAGCAAGTTGAGCAGTCAACTTAGATTCTTGTAGGTTACGCAGGGTGTCAGCAAACTTACTCAACGCGGAGTTGAAATGATTTCTTGATCGACGAGCATCAAGCGAATGTGAGACTGAGACCAACAAGTCTGCCTCAGCACTGTAAATTCTTAAAATCATTGCTATAATCAATGCAAGTAACATTTTAACTGTGCAACACTGCTGATAACGTAACCATTTGCACCCCTAATGTAAGTCAATAAATCCTAAGACTGAGTGTGTCAATAAATCCTAAGACTCATCCAAGTGGCCACCCCATCAGACAGGGTGATTAGCCCCGTCCATCCCGAATACTAATTATTATGCATGGTTAGGTCGATTCAATGCATGATTATGTTATTAATATAAGGACAAGCGACGCTCAGGACATGTTGCTAAAGTAATGCGATAAGCTTGTCTGCCCGATTGCATTTCCGGTTATGACGCAATGATCTACACAGTCCATCTAGGGCTTATACCATAGTGAAATAACGGCATTCTTCTTGCTCTATGGGCTCAGTGTGTATCTAGTATCTACACGAGGTAAAGGGCATGCATTCAAATTGTTTTTATACTTATTACAAAGGTTAACGATATAACACCCAAACCAACAGGAACAAGTTCCAAGCAAGACAAGACCACGCTCCGTGGCCATGCAGTGCTTAGAGATACAGATAGGTTAGCATCCTAATTGGTTTTCTATTATTTTTGGTGATTTGCCAAATGTTCTCAATAATTTATTTACACTTATCCTGATCACACAAACATCTTTAGGTCCGGACGGGACACTCAGAGAATGGCTGATGATTTTAACAATGATCCTGACTAGTTAACTTTACATAACTGGTTCCATTGCAGTCTCCTCTCACTAAATCTGAACTGGCTCATTCAATGATTATTTCATTGAAATAAAACCCTTCAAACCTTGTGTTGTCCATTGAGGGATTACGATTTATCGGTCTCTTCAACATTTTTATGGGTGTCATGATCGGAAACTCTCTTACTTAGGGCAACCAAGTTATAAACGTGTTTGTAGCAATCATCAAAATATGTTAGAACTATGAAAAAAACAAAACAAAAAAAAACAAAACAAAACAAACAAAAAACAACAACAACAACGTTACATTCCCTACTCATTAAACATTGCAATATCATACAATTCTTCAGAAGAGGGCGGTAAATGTTAGCTGTAATTGAGTACTACGGTAACTGCAATTATCTTGAACATAATACTGATCAGCCTGTTTCACAACGCTAAAAATTCACGATTTTAAGAGATATTCCACGTCTATATTCCTTCATAATTAAACTTAAATTTCATGCTTTTCTGCCTTACTTTGCTCACCCCTCACTTCCGACTTTGGGTCATCACCATCATCATGTGATCATCATCGAATGTGTTTTTTATTTATATATTTATTTATTTACACAACATTTATATTGCGCATTTATTGGCAAACTATTCAAATGCGCATTAAGTTTTAATGACATACAATGTATATAGGACATAACATCTCCGATTACATTGTACTAATATATTCCTATAACATCTCCTATTACATTGTACTAATATATTCCTATAATCTGCGCGGATGAAATTAACAATTTGAACTAAATTTGAGACGAAGAAGCACTCACAAGGAGAGGTCCAGTTGAGAAACAAAGCCTAAATAGCCAATGGCTATGAAGGGACACGTTCCTCATTCGAGGTATTGATGTTTTAGAATCGCCAGCAAGCCTGTGGTCAGCACAGATCGATCAATGTATTCACATGCTTCGAAATAAACCCAAGGGGCTTAATGCAACTAAATTCCCAAGCGACGACACAGAAGTCACGCTGCGATGACAATATTCCAGGTGAACGATTGCTCTCACACAATACTCACAATGGTCATGTATGTAAAGCAGGACAGTTGGCTCGTACGGATCCTCTTCTCAATCTCTTTGAGTAATATGGGTCACCCCTTGGGTCATCCCCACATGCTACCAGAAACAGCTGGGCACAGCACTCGGTATTGTAAATAGCGCTAACGGCGGAGTTATTGGCGGAGTCAAAATTCAAGAATAGAGGAATTACAACGGTGAACTTTATCTTATAAATATATAAATAAATAATAAGACTATAATACATAAAATAATTTTATGCCACCATAACACAAACAGGCAGCAGATAGCATGGTTTGAGCCTCAGGTATGCCTCTTTCAATTGCACACCTTGTTTTCGCTTCTGGGTGTAAGGCAACTCCTTCACCTGATACACATGTGCACGTTATAAATAATTCAACAGTTTATCGTTCGTGCCAGCGATTTTTTATGCAATCATGATATCTGTTTCTTTATTATTCGAGAGAAAGCCAACCGTGTACGCAAAAGCAATCATTCTCTCGTATCAGAATACGCAATAAAAACTTATCATAACCTCATGCATAGCACTCGCCACCGAGGACAGCGGGTCGTCTCCCTTTGTTTTTTGTTGTTGTTGTTGGTGTTTTTTTTGTTTTGTTTTATTTTGTTTTATTTTGTTTTGTTTTGTTTTGTTTTTGTTTTTGTTTTGTTTTTGTTTTTTTTAACAAAATGATGGTGGGGTTGTACTTTGAACTCAACCAATGATCCTCCTGAGTTTCAGGCAGATATGTCCGACATCGACAATCCGAGTTTCGGTCCAATTAGCAGGAACATCCATTTTTGGTTTGCGCAGGTGTCCAATGTCGTTTTACTTATTCACTGGGGTTTGCGGCGGACGAAGTCAATATTAGTTATTATTGGATGATTGGAAGTCCTTCACCTGAGAGTCATCGACCTAAATAGGGCCACAATGAGCAGTAAAAACTGAGCACACACAGTTAGCGGCGTGGTCTAAAGCAATACAAATCGTTAATCGTACAATGGAATCGAAGAGCAACAAGCGCTCTCCACAAACCCATGAATATAATTAACCTTGATTTTGCTGATTATATATAAATTTTTGCGTGAACTTGTTCGCCGGTCGTGATACTGGAATTATGCTCAGTTCGAATATCCCACGAATTATCCTGGGGACATCTTTTGTTGAAATGAAGAGGATCGAGCCGTCGCGAAGATCTGCTCCCGGTTGCAACACATAACACTGACTATTCAGAACCTATTGCTCATCAACGTGTACTTTGTATGTCTAGTGTCATTACCAAGTGGCTTAATTCTTTACGCAAATTGTATATAGCTTACAACGAGGCTTTTTTGCAATTTACTACGTGTGCCTAGATAAAGTAGTGCTACTCAAATGTTTGTTAATTGTACTCTGCCTGACCGATTGATCAATCGATCGATTGATTGATTGATTGATTGATTGGATGATTGATTGATTGATTGATTGAATGATTGATTGAATGATTGATTGATTGATTAATTGATTGATTGATTGATTTGATCGATTGATTGATTGATTGATTGATTGATTGATTGATTGATTGACTGATTGATTGATTGATTGATTGATTGATTTATTGATTGATATTATATATTAATATGCGGTTATATGCTGGGCATCTTATAGCCTAACTCAATTGAAATGTTACCCCACTTCTAAGTGAGCGCAGTAGAAATACGACTGAACTGGGTAGGCAGGCCTACACTCCACAATACCACATCACTTCCGTGCCAGCGCATGACCTTAAGAAACAGACCAGTGAAAGCTAAAACAAATCTCATTTATAATTCACAGCATAGTCACATGACGAAGGTGTGAAACAAAGGATCGAACACAGAGCTATCGATGAGCAGTCAAATATAGCCAATAGAAAACATCCAAATGTTGACAAAGCACGATATATTTGACCAGTAAAGGGGACCGTGGCGTGTGTAGCAGACATTCATCTGAATAACATCACAAGAAGAGCGGATAACACCACTGGCCGAGCGCGTGCATTATTAATTCGATTAATTCTGTTCAACGACGCATGCAGACATTGCTGAGTAGCCGGCCCCGCTTAAAACCACTCCGCGCCAAGAACCCGGTGTTAGATAGCACGAGGACCGTCAAAAGCAGCGACATGAACACGTCTTGGGCTGTTGTGTGTTGTGCTCTTTTTTGCGGAGTTGGAGGTAATTTCGGAAATTTCTTTCTCTTGTTTATTTGCTATTGTTTGTGGATTGAGCTTTGATTTCGTCCACGAACTCAAAACCCTTCTGCTACAGATTGATAGAACGTAATATGAAGTCGAGAAGAATTGTTTTGAAGGGAAAGGGGAAGAGAGGGGTGTCCGTTAAAATATTCTGAGCTTAGTTCACGCGTGATGGCTCTCAAGGTTTTGGTGAAGGTTTATGATTTGATAGAGCATTAGTCCCATGAAAATTTTGTCGAAAAACCATTAGCGAACGGTTATCGAATGAAAGTTTGTTTTTTTTTTTTTTTTTTTTTTTTTTTTTTTTTTTTTTTTTTTGGGGGGGGGGTTGTTACACCAAAAAGGTAAGTAATATAATTCCATGTACACGTATTCTTTGCAGACCATTCCTTCTTCATACGCAGTTGCTAAGTTAAAAAACAAACCCCAAACATGTCTTTGTTTGTTAGTTCTTTCTTTGTATTTCTAATGGGATTTCGGGCCATGCGGAAAAACCCGAGACCGACAGCATAAGCAGACTTGTGCTCTGTGCAAGTTCAACTAAGTACATGTATTGTAGCATAATAAATTATGTCGCAATCGATTGACTTTGTCTTCTGTTGTACTATTTATATATTTACAATCCAACTGAACAAAGTTTTCCAGAAATCATTGTCACGTCCCATGAAATCGTTTGGTGTTACATGCATTGGAGCCTTGTGGGGGACCTTGTGGGAGATCTTGTGGGGGACCTTGTGGGAGATCTTGTGGGAGATCTTGTGGGGGACCTTGTGGGGGACCTTGTGAGGGACCTTGTTAGGGACCTTGTGGGGGACCTTGTGGGGGACCTTGTGGGGGACCTTTTGGGGGACCATGTGGGGGACCTTGTGGGGGATCTTGTGGTGGACCTTGTGAGGGACCTTTTGGGGGACCATGTGGGGGACCTTGTGGGGGATCTTGTGGTGGACCTTGTAGGGGACCTTGCGAGGGACCTTGTGAGGGACCTTGTGAGGGACCTTTATCATACATAATGTGCATGGACGAACTACGAAATGATTTGCCCAAGTACAGTCACTTGGATCTTGCTCTTGCATAAGAAGTCTTTCAAAAAAGTCGGGTTCTATCAAGTCGTTAAAAGGTTTCGTAGCCATGTGAAGTTCGGATTATTGTTGTTATTCCGCGGGTGCCTTCATCTAGGACGATCTGCATGTGCTGAATGCTCTCTCTTCATAGTGAGGGTAGGCTCAGTTTGTCGCATCGAGTCAAACTGCATGCAAGCGTACTTTATAATTAACTGTGGTACATTTAGAGTAACATGCAATTGATGACTGGCCTTCCTTATATGTCACCACACAGAGACTTTGCATAATGTTATGCCGACGGTGTTTCATTCAACTATGAAAACTTGCATGGCGTCGTTGCGGCTTTACTTATTTATTTCTTTAACGATTAGGCCATGCTAACTTCCGGCCCAATCACGAGTACAAGTGACATCTCTCTGTAGAGGATTTCGCCAGATGCAATGCGGTTGGTGACACAAAAGTCTCCGTGGAAGCAGAATTGACGCATAAAACATCGATTTACTTGTTTCTTGTGAACAAAGGAAATGGTGTGGGTTACACAGTCCTCGTGCATGAGATGCAGTGAAATTGACTTCCGTCTCGATTGGGATTTCCGTCTTTTTGACATACTTTCCTGGCTTTATAGTTTATACATGTACCAACATAATTATATGATACCACTGGGTTGATAAACAGTTCGTTGTGTCGATTCGATATATACATCACAACCCAACCAAACAATGACAAATAAACATTTTCCCACTTTGTACTACGACCCAACTGTGTAATAACCCCTGATATCAGCACAATGTGCTGATACGGCATTCAAACCACAAATGCGATTTCGTCGCAGGCTCGATCGCTGACAGACGCAAAACATAAGCAATTCTCGAAGAATTCATTTGTTTATTTGAAAATGAGTTTCAGCGGCGACCGGCGTCAACATCGCAAGGGCAATCAAGAAGGGGGGAAATGGATTGGAAGGAGCGTCTGGGTGGCAGGTGCTGAAGCATCACGGCAGCAGCAGTGACAATGGCGACTTTATGGCTTATTCACAGGTTTTGTAAATACAGTGCGCACTCGTCAAAGAAGAAACGAAATACCATGAAATGTTGGCATTTGCCGTGCTTTGGTGCAACACGTTGTGGCTCAATGTTTCGTCAATGAAGACTTTTCCGGTTTATATGGCTTGGGGTCAATGTCCGCTGCCGTTCATAATCGCCCATTCCTGGGTTGCAGCCCCAGAAGATCGTTCGGGGCACTCTGGTTTTTCACATCTCTGCACAACATCCCTAATTCGGATGCAAGTTGGTGGGTCATAAGGTCATTGATCAGAGCACAATGCCATCAACATGAATGCTGATCAACTTAGAAGCATCGACTCTCTTCACGCTATTTTGGGCTTCATTCATTTGTATACTGAGGTGCAAAAGAACCCCAACGATCTATAATGGGCTTCATAATTAGCTAATACAAGTTTGTGTCTAAACAAGAATGTTCTACACAGTGCACAAGTCTATTCTCTTCATCTTCCAACCGTTTGCGATCAGGAATTGACTTTCTTTTGCAGCCAAACTGTGAATCCTGGTAAACATTATTTCGAGTACTCCCATGACAAGACGTCTTTGATAGACCATGAAATTGACTGGAACGATACTCCAGCGAGTGCTATACTCAAAAGCGATCAGAGTTGTGAAAAATTTACACTCTGGGAAGGCTGACAGCTTCCTGAGGAGTTATATCCAGAGGCCTTCTGGAGCGTGGAGTTCATTCAAGAGTCACAATCCGCCAAATCGAATACAGTGTATCAACCACACAGCAAATGCGTCATGGAGCAGAAAATAACAGATCTACCGTGGATTGACCCCGTTCTGGATGCCTAAAAGTGAGAGCAAACCGAGACGAGTTGCAAATCCGGCGAGCTCCAGGTTGGGACTGGTTCAAGACAGCCATGTTTACAGGATATGCGACAGGGCAGGAATGTAACCGACCAATATCTGCAAGAAACTTTTGATATCGGGTCAGGTAAGGGAAATAGGGGCTCAGATCCCCTTAAAAGACCCCAAATCCGGGTTACGAATATCCAGAGATTTGACTAATACAGCAAAATAATGCTCACCCATAACTTGCTATGGTCATCGCAGAGTTTTTGCAGAAGGAAAAGGATCACATGGCATGGTCATGGTTGTCACATTCTCAAATTTGTCACCAATTGAGCATTTATTGGATAAACTGAAGTCAGTAATTCCTCACCGGCCAGGGCATGTGTTATTGGCGTGTGAGTCAGAGAACAGGGAATATCTGACCATGAAAGTCGAACATTTTTACTGTGACCCCTGGTCGATTGTTCCTCCAATTAAACCAGGTTAATTTCCTTTGTTTTCTTCGAAATTTCACGAATATGTCCTTAAATGGTTTAACTTTAGACACACGAAAATTTGCAATGCATACCCGGAATGTGATGTTGGCATAACCAAAGAATTGCGTTTCTTTTGCACCTAAGTATATAACCAAGGATTTCAGCCTTGGTTACATTTTGGATAACTAGCTCCATATTGACGAAACCTTCTGTTGGTGTCATTTGGCGATGCTCGGATCTATGGAGACTGAGCATATAATGATTCTAGTTACAAAAGAAACATGAACAAAATAAATAAACCAATCTTTTTTTACACCATAAACAAAATTTTGTTAAAGTTTTGTTATGACATAACTGGAACCCAAATCGTCAGAATGCCGTTCAAAGATACTTCGCGCGAAAATAAAGTACGGTTGAAAATGGCGAAATTTCCTTATCATTCCACGGATAGAGAGGGATCATTGTGTCATCGTTTTTACTTTTGACATCTATAGCTGGGAATCCTTTTGTTCGGTGTCGCTGTTTTGGCTGTAGTCTCAGATGAGGAAGGAGTCAAATATGTTGGATTACATTGGAATAATTACGCAATGCTGCAATTATAACGTAAATATGTTGCAAAATAACATTCATGTTGACCTCTGAGAAGCGTAAACATTTTCTGCGTGACAATTACTTCCATTTCGTCGGGTGACGTCGGGACTGCAGGATGTTTTCCCGATTCCACAGCTGTACGTTCCAAGCGCACAGTCACAAGCGAAACGAGACTGACATGCGTCGCTCTAATTTAATTGGTCTACTTTTAACCCCCAACTTTAATTTATTCGCGAAGCTGCGCTGCCCACCACATGAGGAATTTATGAGACGATCGTATATCAGCGAGGTACTTAAGTTGAAATGCGACCAACCCGTCTTCAGAGAAGAACTTTAACCCCGTCGGTGTCAACTCTGCTCTTACACTTAGTTAGGTCCCGTGACTCTTCCTCAATAGCTGAAATCCCGACCTAAGGCCACATAGGTGCTGAAAACTACAGAACTATGGTTTTGCGAAATTCACTTCCACATTGAGATTGCACAATTCTTGCTCTTCAATTATGAGTATCATTTATGTCACTGTTCTATGTAATTGTTGGCCGAATACATCTTTCATTTCTCAGATCCAATGTTGCTTCTCAAAGGATGCTTGCTTATCAATTACCCACAATGCACCAATTGGGGATCGCTTTCACGTTTGTCTTCAACAGAGATCCATGTTGATTGAGATTTAATCCGCGCCAATGCATATAATACGAGGACAATTAGTCAGAGCCTCGATCCATGAAAGAAGCGTGACTGGCACATGAAGAACACCGTGTCTTCCCCAGAGACCAATAATTCAACTGGACAGTGGTCAGCGTCCGGGAGATGAATGACCGGCATGCGACCAAACAATTAGCCGCCCGATTTAGTCATCATGGTCCACGATGACCGTGTTGGCTGCTCTTCTGTTCAGCAGGTGCATCTGTGTTTATCCAAGTGTATGCTACGCATGTGCGTGAATGAAACTCAAATTGTGAATTATAAATGTGTGTTCTAACTACATGTACTAAGCTTTCCAGTTCCATCATGTCTCATGCACTCGATAAGCAACACAGAAACGACGGATTTTTGGGTTCATTTGTGTTAAATTCTTATTAATTTTGCGCTTTCTCTGCTTGTCGTAATTTGGATGTCGTGACATTGGTAATTGTTTCGCCCCTCGACAGTGAACTCTTCTTTAATTGTCGTTTTATATTTCTGGTATAGTTTCACCAACTTCACGATGGCGTTTCTCCTTGTTGTCCTTCCTCTGTTTTCCCCGCTTGCGAGTAACATTCAGCAGTTGTGTAATTCGTAGGCGGCTGAGTCACATGACTGAAAACGAAATGGCATGCATAATTGGTAGCGAATCAGGGCTCACGACGTCACGACGTGCATGACATTTAAACCGACGTTGATCTTAGCAACAACAGATGATCCATTCAGCTATTCCATTTAATCTATCAAAATCGTTTGTGCGAATTTTTCGTAAAAACTGAATCAGATTGGCACGAGAAGCGAGCGAATGAGGAGACACGTCATTCACGAAGAGTCAGGTTATGTTTAGGATGACAACGAAATTTGCTGACAACGACATTAATTGCATATTTCTTCAAAACATTCCGCCATGCCTCGTGCTGATGTTCGGTTACAGGTTATGCAAACCCGGTCTATGAGGCTGAGGTCTTGATTTGATATTGGTTTATTTGGTGCGGCATAAGATAAACCAAGATCAAAGGACACAACCTCGCATCGATTAGTTAATGAATCTTTTGTTTCGGAGCCTAAGATCTAAGCTTCCCTAATCTCACTTACAAATCTCACTGTCACCCATCGACTTAAGTTAAGTCCCGCCTCTTTACGATGAGCTACGGCGAGGGACATCAATCGCGATTCTCGTCAAAGTACGTGTGCTTAAACCGTAACATATCCAGTAATCCAATTGCAATCCAATTCTTCTACGTGTGCTGTTCAACTATCTCCCTGCCGACAGCTCAGTTCAAAGAATTATTTAAATCTAACGTGATTCTGAATAACACTCGAGTTGAGTGCTCTCCATTGGTTGCCTGAGTTCCATGTGACCCATATTGAACCCACATCACAACTTCGCTTGAAATGAGACAATAAAGCCACCCACGCAACAAATGCAACACTAATGATGTCTAAAAGTTGCATGCAACGACGCTGGATCCGTCCCAGAAGTCAGCTCCAATGAAATCAATTATTAAGTGCAAAATATATCCATCAGGTGTTTGATAAGCGTATTCTTTGTTGGCACATGCCTCGGCGCCATCCTCTTGCCTGCGTATCAATTATGCAGACTTCTTTTGATGTCTTTTAGTCGTTTAGAACTACGATTATTTCTGCATCGTTTCTTACCAAGTTTCCTGATCGTGCAATTAACAGTCATATCCGACTCGATAGCTGGTCATTAAACGTCCTTGTGCCGTGCAATATGTGTTTAAGGCTGATGAATAAAAGGAAATTAGTCTTGCTCTTATAATTGTCACCGTTATTCACTCAGCAAGTTATAGGACCATATAATTGTATACTTATCTACAATGCTTGTTGATGCTCACGTGATATCCGTGCAACCTTTCTTCCGATGAGATGCAAAAGGATATCATATAATTTATTCTGGAAGTGCATGCATTCCTGACAGTATCCATGACGGATTGCATTGTCAATATCGACAAAGGGACAAAGATACTGCAATGTATTCCACGGCCGCGTGCTGCACCGACGCGCGATGCATCACGGGAATTCAAGGCCAGGACACGTCGTCTCATGGAACATTGTGTGGACTCTGGAAGAATAAACACGCCGTTTAAGGCATGATCCAATTTAGCCCAAGCGAATCGAGCTGAATGCGACTCACTTACTGCAGTGGCGATTTCGTGCATTGTTTGCTTGGTGACTTGGGCGGAGAGACGACTCAAGTCACAGCTGTTGATTTCGTCTCATTGCCTCATTAACATAATTCCACAATTGCTGCCTTCAATATCTTGGGTCCTGAGACATTTGGAGTACAAATAACATGTTGACTGCTTTTTTGGCTCAGTTGAAGTGGACATCTGTGCATGTTGAGCTCAAGAAGAAAGCGAGATTTTAATATTCTAAAAGTTAACGTGTCCTACACGTAGCAAGAGATTAGTCCACAGCAGATGTGATGCCTTATAATGTGTCGGTCAAGAGGCGTCTTTATCTTCAGGGCGGTTCTTCGGTCACTATTCGCAGCTATATCTCTGATCAATACCTTCTTTCAACCCGTAAAACTAAAGTTGCGTTTTGTCGTAAATGATATGCTTTACCTTTGTGTAGTAAACCTCGATCTAATTCTTCAAATGGCACTTATGGTAACTGCAGATTATTCGCATAACCTTTCGTAAATCCTAGACGCGGTGCATTCTGGTCTATTCTGGTGCAGCGTAGGGAGGTCAGAGGTCATAAAGTTAAAGTGCCATCTAGCACAGAGTGGCACAGAGCTGTTGCTCAATGGCGGCCATTTAGCAAAGAGTAGCATGCCCCACAAAAAAAAAAAAAAAAAAAAAAAAAAAAAAATAAAAATAAAAAGGAAGATCCACATTCCGCAACTTATTCAAAGGTCTTGGAATTCCTCATCAACAATTAGGCTAATAGTCGAATGAATGAAGTGGCATCATTGGAACCTGATTGATTCCAATTTGAGCAAAAGAAGAAAAAGATCAACAACTCATTTTCAGACACCTCTTCTGAAATCGAAATATCGCCATGGTGGCCACAATCAGCCGACGGGACATTCAAAATTTATTCTCCTTGATCGCAATTGCTTTGATGTGCGTCCGATCTGACCACGAATGGACACTAAGTCTCCTGTCGATGTCAACCCCCTCTCATATCAAGGATTCTTAAACAGGGGAAAGCGTTTCATCTGACTTTGAGATCATTCGTGATTGACTAAGTTCATAAACTGGAGTGCAAATTATGTTAATTTAAGAATGCCTGCATATCATGGCGGTGCATGTAAAATAGAAGCTTTGCAATCAGGGGAGGTCATGTTGTGTGCCTTTGTATAGCTGCCTGTTATGTACATGTAATAACATGGGGCAGTTCATTTCGAACACAGATATATAAACACAAAAGATAAACAAACATTGCAGTTGACATATCAAGGAACCCCTTCGCCAGTTTTGTGTTGAATGATAAAAATTTACCTAGAGGCTGTGTTTTCATCAATAATTATGAAACAAATGCAACATCGCTGAATTGGGAGCCCATTTGGGTCACCAAGGGGTCAAAGAGTGCCAATTTCATTCAAACCCGTGAGCTAAAGTGTCGGAGGTTTAATTACACGTTGATGTTTCATGCGAACTAAAGGCAGTTCGAAACACGATGTATTATGGATGCGGTTGCACTCTGCAATAATGAAAAGTCCATGTCATTGGGTTGCATAATCACCACAGTACTGCACAATATAGCCTCGTTCTTGACACCATGTGCAACGCTGATGCAATGCGACAGACCACATGTATCTAATTATCTTGTATAAACTAAAATCTGATGCCTTTACGTCTTGCTTTGCCGAGCATTTCCTCCCTACTTAGACCTCAACGGACCGACAGCATGAAACACGGGATACGCACAGAAGACTCTATTTTACTATCTACTAAAACTATTCAATGACTTTATCAATCCGATTTCGTTAATGTCTTGAATAACGTCACAAAATGAAAGGACACCAATTAAAAACTGACAGAATTGTGTTATTCTTAAATTACCCCCACGTAATGACATTATTTCTATCTTCAGTGTTGGGGAAAGGCATGCTGCTCGACGATGAGGAATTTCCACCAGCACCCCAGATGGAATCCAAAGACATGATGGCAGCTCTATTGGCAGGGTGGTCATCCAATCAGGACGATGAATACCAGAGGATGAATCCGAGGACTGAAGGAGACGGCATCCAGAGATCAAAGAGATACTTCTGCAGAAAATTCTTTGTTTATAACCCTGTGCGAGGACGATGTCAACCCACCCCCCAGGTATCAGATTGTATAGATCATATTATACATACCGTGCAATGTCGTCTTGCTCTTGTTGTTGGTGTCGTTGCTGTCTCCCTTATCTCTATAGCTCTTTATCTGTTTGGAACGTGTTCGGGTTGAGTGATCGCTGTGTGGACAGTTCATGTTTTTTTTTTTTTTTTTTTTTTTTTTTTCCTTTCATTTCATAATGTGTAATTTCAGCTTTTGTACGAAATTTTCGGCGTGCTAACACCAAAATAGTTGCGTGTTGATCGTATTCTTGAGTTGTGGCGAACCCCTGACTTCCATTTCCTATTTCTATCTCCTAATCTAGGTTTGTTTATCCTTTATTAATAACCTTATTACCTCCCTTGCATATTAGCAATTATAGACGGGCCAACCGCACACAGAATTATTCACAGGAAACATTAGTAATGGCGCCCTATGCGCACCTCTCTTCAGTTTTTCAGACAGCGGAAGTACAACTCAGGAAGATGGCCGATGCGCATGCGCGGTTGAAGCCAACTTCTCAAGTTCTTCTTTTGTTCGCAGGCGTTCAGAAAAGTGAAATCTCGATACTGATTAGCTTCACCGCATCCAGGACGAACGTCAATCGTCCACCTGAGAATGTGACGCATGCGCAGTGCGCAAAATATATATATATATATAAGAGAGAGTATATACATCTTTTTTTTTTTTTTTTCGATATTATAATTATTATGATTTATTATTAATTTATTTGTTTTCCATGATTAATTCCATCCAAAATAATAAGAATAATATTCTCAAAGTGAATAAAACATGGCACAGTTGTGAATTATTCCAAATCGTTCATCATTTTCGAGTACATGTATATGCAAATTCTAATGCGCATCAGTTTACAGCGAAGCGTCAGTCACTCTGTGGTTCTTGTAAAGATTACATTTATATATAGGAACCGTGTCTTGTTCAAGATGTGACCCGGCCGGGGGAAGGGGATGGGGGCAATTTTGACTGATTTCGACTTGACTCACACTCAAACACATCCATCAACGGCTTTGTTTGGCATGATTGAGACTTTGACTCAGAATTCGCAAAATCCACGTAGTCTACCATATGGGGGACCATTGAGTAATCAGAAGCAAGATCATTCCATGCATGTGTAAGGAATGTTCTGGTAAAGCAAGTCTGTCAGTTGGGCAATTATTTCTTCATAATTATAATAATACTGTGGGCGTTCTACTCTAATAATTCTACTGAACAGCAAAAGAAACAACGCAACATACGCCGAAGACGCCTCAGATGGGATCGGTCGGAAGCATCGTAATAGCCCGCCTGCTCATTTCATTCTCAATCGATTTCAACCGAATTTGAAGATATAGCTCTGGAATAATTGCAGAATCTGAAAAGTTATTTAAATTACGCGTCTTGGGTACTCACAGCGCCGGCTATTACGATATTCCGACTGGGTCCATCTGAGGCGTCTCTGGCAAGGTGGAGGGGTGATGCAGGATTGGAACTCAGAATGGGCGGCGAACAGTGAGTTCAGCATCAGAGAGCCGACGCCTAACCGTGTCCACACTTATCACGCGACAAGGCAACCCAATTTCGGCAGTAGGTGAAAAGAAAGAATCGGTTCCAGAGATCCGAAATCCAGATGGCTTTGTCCTGGCGCCAATTGGTCACTATAGCTCCCCGGCCTGTCCTAGCTCTGTCCTAGTACATGTACCCGTTTCACGCAATCGTGAAAAACAAATGGATATCGTTGAGGGGCGAATGTACGTCAAGATGATGAGCATACTCATGGTGGTTCATTCCAGCACACAGCATCCCAGTTGCCTCCTATTGCTGTGCATCTGTTACAAACGTGGCATTGCAAAAATCAAGGTGGCAAATAATTGAGGCAAGAATACAGTTTACTCATTCACAAAATGATATTGACACGTCTGTTGTTTGGGTGAGAAACTTTTTTTTAGGTAGAAAGGTGTCTAAGATCACTGGGAGAAAACAGGTCGTCAATGTTGAAGGGAGCCTGTCTGCCGCATCCGAACTTATAATTATGCGGAGTGCCTCAGGGGTCGACCTGGGACCCCTACTATTCAACTCGCCTCCCTACTTCACACACTTGATGTGTGGTTCCGTGCGTAAGCGGATGAACTCCAACTGTAACGCCACCGTTTGAGGACCTACCCCAAACTATGTCAAAGCTCGAACATTTCATCACTCAAGTAAAACAATGGATGCCAGAACACTTTTTTTTTTTCAGTCAAAAACATTAGATTTGTGATGGACCGTCGTTTGACTTTAAAAGCCAAGTGTGCCGCGCCTCCTACTTTCAGATCCGGCAGATGTCAAGGATCAAGCGATGTATCGACCCCCCCCCCCCCTCCAAAAAAAAAAAAAAAAAAAAAAAAAAAAAAAACCCATCTGGCTACACTTGTGCACTGCCTCATCACCACGAGCATTGATTATTGCAATTCAATACTCTATAGTGTCAACGAAACCCCGTTGTCCAAACTACAATGTGTGCATGTCTGCTGATAATCAGTTCTGTTAACTGCTAAAAAAAAATCTTGAACGGCAGGCTCAATTGCAATTAAAATCAAAATTCCATTGCTCACATAATATATACCATTAGATAACACTCTCACCCGTTCGCCCTCACATAATACTTACTTATGCTTGTCAACAAATGCCATAACTTGGGGAATGAATTTTCTAATAAAAATGTGATTCCATTCTCACATTCGGTTCAAGAGCTTTCCTCATCAAAGACACCACCAACATAACTACAATGTAATTCTTCAGTCCTTATATGCATGTGTTTATGTAGCCAGCTACTTCATCATATACCTTTGTGCTGCAGTGGCAATGATTCTACGGAGGAGCTGAGGGTCCTAATTAGAATCCAATATCCGTCAATTTTCACACAATTTAATTTTTGTTTCAATTTTTTTTACCTTTTTTTAATAAACCTTTTTTAAACAATTATAACAATTTTAAACTTATTATGAATCAACCTATATTCCCCACTTTACTTTGATATGTGTCTTCTATTACTATCAATCATGTCCAATCAGTACATTCTAGCATCTATCGATTTACCCATGGTCGGAGTTCCTTCAATGTCTTGTTTATGTGGGGGTCGTTGTATGATCTCAATTAAGTAGCAGTTCATAGAATTATCAATGACATAGATAATTCAGAATTAGGTTTTTATTGAATATGGTTTAATTATTCATCCTTTAACTCCATGAACGAATGGAATGTGAGACCTTCAGCAACTCAGCTCACTGGGAAACAAATCATAACGGATTCATTAGCAGGCCTTGATTCAAAACACACTTTCTTGTAGCGCTATAATTTTTCTGGTACTTCCATTAATATATTTCGATTGACTCTGCATACCCTAATCATCAGATTTAGGCTCCAGGCCTAAACCCAGAGAGGGCATATAACCCAAGGTCAAGCATCAATGTTGTGCACTGATAGGCAACCGTAAAGGCAACTGCCTCAGTTATGCAACATCATTTGGAGATTTTTATTGGCGTCTTTGAAAAAGGACTCGATGCAAGTGATCAAAAAAAAAAAAGTTAAATAAAAAAAATAAAGAGTCCTGAATCTAAAATTATATATACACAAATAAGTAATAAAAAAATATAATTCATTCACTCAATTCAGTCACACGAATAATGTGCCAATAAAAAAAAAAAAAAAGATGTTCCCATTTAACAAAATCCTGGAATCTCAAACAAATTTAATTTACAAACACTGTCATGCCATCTTGAGTGAAATAATGAAATATAAAATCACAACTCTGTAACCATGGCAACTGAATGAATTCAAACATATTTTGAGCATAAGAAAAAAATTCAATTCTTCAAGGGATGCCCAGAAAAATTTAATTGAATCTGCTAGTTTAATGAAAAAAAAAAAAAAAAAAAAAAAAAAAAAAATAGTGAAATGAGTATCAATGATGTAACAGGATGATGACAAAGATGATGATGACGCTTCTCTTTCACACATTTTTTTCTCCTTCAAGTATTTAAAATCGTTATCACCTTTCGCGTAATAAGTAAAAACAAACTTTGATAACTGATTTGTGACCGTAAACTTTTATAAGAATCACGATTGCGGACCACAGGTGATGAAAGAATAAGAATCCTCTAACAGAGAGTAATTATTTTTCCTATCTTGACAAGAATAATCGAGATAATTAATCATGATATAAAATAATAATAATACTACTTGATCATGCGATTGAACATGCTTTAGAAAAAAATGTAAATCAACATTTCGTATTTGGAATGAAAACAGGAATTCCATTCACTGTTGTTGATGGGTTACCAAGGAGACACACATCCGTTAGCAATGGTACACTTCAACGATGTCATCTCTTGTAATCTTCAAGAGGCTGTACAATGTGGTCTAATTAAAATAACTGCAATTAGCAACGCCTAAGAAGCACAACATTCACAACTTACCATTGAAAACTTTCAAGATTGCTTCGCACACAAACTTATACTGGCTCTGAAAAGAGATAACATCATTAGAGAATATTACATAATTCAACAAAAAACTGACCGAAGTTTGAATGAGCATGGCTCTCTGGTCACGCATTTGTCTCACTGTGTCCAGTGGGTACACAGGCTGGTTGGCCTCAATCAAACACATGGCCGTTTCCATGGTGATGAGGACCCCTGTGCGGCCGATGCCAGCACTACAGTGAACGATGGTGGGCTCCACCATGCCCGCCCTGTTCTGCCGTACACGCATCACAAAGTCCAGGAAGTCAGCACTGTCATCGGGAACGCCGTGGTCAGGCCACGCAATGTACTGCATGTGGCAGATGTGCCGCTCTTCATTATTGTGCTATAAAAACAATCGGATGAGAATTTGATTGCACTGGCATGAAGGCGCCACTAATATCTTATTTGCATCTTTAACATCAACCAAAGGCACTCACCTCAGGGTTGACGAGCGAGAATTCCCGAAACGCGAATGAAGCGGTCTTTTCTTCTTTCAAACACGTCAGGTGCAGATCCCCAAACAGAATCGTTTCGTACATATCCGGCCAATATTGATGGCACTTGACGCGACCGCGCTCCACTTTGGTGGTTAACATGACCACCAAGGACGAATGCTGGTCCCAGACCATTTGCCAGAAGTCGTAGCTGGTGTTGGGCAGGGGACCCTGGGCAGCAATGTAGCGGTTCACAATGCCCGACCCCTGGATCTCCATCTGAGGGGGCCAAGAAAGTCAATCACAAAACCCATTATCATTTCCTAAAACTAACATTGACAAAATTAGCGTTGATGTAGTCGCCATGGAGTCCTCTGGTTTTTACTCGCGTTTGATCATCTAGAACATTAATAAATTAATAAACATATCAATCAAACAAAATAAAGCCTCACAAGGTGATATATCGCGATATCGATTCTTGGGAACATTTTCTGGCAGACGAGCTGAAGCCATCGTCATGCCTGGCTTCTTACGATAAAGTTGCTGCAAGAAGTGAAATAATGAATGCACGACCTGCACGCTGAGACATGGGACGCTCACCTCAAACTGAGCCAGTGCAGCTCCACTTTCCAGCGCCTCCTGCAGCAGGAGCAATGATCCTGCTAACGGATCTCCGCCCGGGGGGAGGGTGGTGGAAATGTGATGCGTGTCTGGAATGTACTGGAAGTCTGGCTCATCCGGGGTGTCCTCTCCGATGTACACGTTCGGTCGCACAACCAACACAAGTTCGCCAGAATGTCTTTCACGTGAAGCACGAATGAACTGGACGACTTGTTCGTGACGGTGTTGAGAGACGTCTCTGCCGTTGATGAACAGCACTTGATCGCCTTCGTTCAACCGGGGTATGCAAATATCGGAGGGCGTTCCGGGGGCCACCCGCGACACGATGATGGGCATGCCCTGGTCAGCTCCCCCCTGCGTCAAGAAAACACAAAGTGAAAAAGTTGAATAGAAAAACTGTGATCATATAATACCATTTACAAAAAGCAGTAAGAAAACTGATAAAAATCATGATTATAAAACCACCCAGAACGAAGTTTGGTTGAACCCTAAAACCATTATATGACAGAGGAGGAGAGACAGGCGGAATGAAGGGTTCAAGATGAACAATAATTATAGCTTTTGGTTGTCTTTTTATGGAGTTAAAAATAAAATATTAAAGCGCTGGAGTATATATATATATAATTATATATCGTTCACTTACGCTGCCCCCGTGTCTCAGCCCTACTCGCTCCTGCTGCTGCAAGTTAAACAAATGTCATTGTTCAGGTGAAAGCTCACAGTGCGAAATCATAACGCACTTTTAATCAGCGGGCAAAATCATAACGTACTTTGGTGCGTTATGAACGATGCGAGTGACAGCTGCACTCAGGAGATAATGAAGCGAAATGACGACCAGTTGATTGGGATAATGACCAAGGGAGGAGGAAGTAAGTGTCTGAGCGATGGGGGGAGGAGGGGGAGGGAAGGTGGCGGAGGGGAGAGGGTGCCCTCAATAAACAAACAACACGTGAAGAGAAGGAACAGTGTTACATCATGAATGACGGGTGTCATAGTCATCAATGGCGACGCCATGAAAGCACTTGAGCAAAAGCGCTCAAATATTAAACCATTAGAGAGAGCGCTATGACGCAATAATTACGTC
>KB292298.1:199832-231188 GCA_000328365.1 Capitella teleta
GTCGCGGCAGCTGCCCCGGGAAACGTCTGTGACGTCATCACGACATCACCATTTTAATCGCTTCCTTTGTTTCGCAAAAAAAAAAAACAAAAAAAGGGGGAAAAATATACGAAAATATAACTCTCTTTTTAAGAGGTCGAGAGCAGCTACTTCAGGTGATTTTAATGTTGACATTTTTTTCTTTCTTTTTAATTCGGAGAAAAGTGTTTCTTTGAACACGGAGAATTTTATGTGCAAATGTTTAAATGCGAGTCAGGATTTTTCACGACTTAAAAACGTGTTACAAAAAAAAAAGATTAAAACGATATTCTCCAGTTACATGTACAACATGTGCATAGCCAAACAGGTAGAAATTGAAGAGAGGTTGCCAGGGACCAGGAGAATGCCCCACTTGGCAGTGAGAACATCACAAAAGAAAACATAATTACAAGCGAATTTGCCTCCTCAGGGCGTACAGCATCAAGAACTCAATTGTTGACAAAAAATTGTGTTCTTACATAAAAGTAACAAGTATTCGCGCCTGGGGCACGCCCACGGGTGACGTAATGAGCTCAGGAGAAGTAATCATCATGGCTAATAATGAAGTCATAATATCACTTACATCAACAGATGGCCGAGTTGATAAATTATTTACTTACAAAAATATACTTATGAGATGATTAGCAAAAGGAGAGGGTGCTGGGAGTGTAGAGGAGGGTGGGGGGCGGTTGAAATTCGTGAGAACCTCCTCCGCGTAGATCACGCATCGGACGACTTCCCACAACGAATTCTAAGCATTGCATAAGGAGTAACAGCAGAAACCGCCGATTACGTAATTCAGACATGTAAGTTTCAGATAAAGACGATCTTTTAATCATTTACCCGAAACACAACCAGAGAATTTGGCGTCAATTTCTGCTAGATCAATATTAATCGTCGTCACAGATTTGCGTAATTAACCAATTAAGCTTTAATTAATTAATTAATTAATAACAAGCAGCCTCTGAAGCAGGTGAATATAAAGCGGTTTAAATTAATAATTGGCTATACGAGGGGAGCTTTTGATGCATTGTGCCGAGGCAGCACCTCAGCTAAGCAGCTGCCGCAATTCATTACATATAGCACAGCTGCGGCGCCACGATATGCATCAGATGCGAATGATAGCGCTGCTCACATGATTCTGATGCAGTTCTGTCGGAAAAAACAACGGACAGAGAGGCAGCGGGAAAAGTTCAGAGCAGACACAAACGAGGAGGGGGTAACGAACCTTGACGTTGAATCCGAATCGACCGGCGGAGTCAGGTCGCATCCTGATGGTGACGAGGCCGCCATGTCCGTCCTGATACGCACTCCCGTTAGGCTGAAAGAGAAAAATACGATTAGTTCGTCATAGGGAGTGGTTCGAGGTAGAGAGGTTCAGCGCCACAGAGATCCCGCTCGAGGAGGAAAGAGGAAATACCAGAACAATCTAATAATTATTCATTTTTAGGTGAAAACTTTGTTTACTTGGCGACTGAGTGAGATGAAAGATAGCGACACGAACGTCACACTTTCATATCACGTGACAAGTTCAGTATAAAAAACAAAAAACAAAAAAAACAACAACACTTTTCCCACCAAATGATAAACTACCAAAGTTAGCACGCACCCAAACTCCCAAAGCAGAGGATTAAAAACTCTTGATTGTGCATTTAACAACGCCCACTATTCAGTTTTAATCGCATTCTGCAGAAACCGAGAGATTTTATTGTTGTGATAAATCGCTACTCATGTTGAACCAGCATCATTGCCATCGGAATGCAATCAAAATGAGGACATTTTTCACTGTGCCATTAATTGACCTACTTTGCGCCTGATCCGACTCCACGTGCGCGGGGGAAGCGCGGGAGCCTTAGAAGGGGAGTCGTACGACGGATCACTCAAGCTACGGCTAGTCATAGGACGATTGTCCGAATGCTTCGCTGTCGAATTCGGCTTTCCATACAATCCGAACATGGATCCTTTGCGACGGAGTTCGCAGTGATAAACGCGGAATTCGCGCTCTTCCCCCAGAGAACACAACACTGGATCAGATATTCCTTCGTCATATTCCGAGCTGGCTGCAACGGACGGCTGCGACTGCCCCGCGTAAAGCGAAGACTTCATCATTCTGGGTTGCTCCAAATCTGGGGGCATGGTTGTTACAGCATACGGTACTAATGAATACGCATAATTATGCAAATGAGGTTGGCGGCTACTCCGATGCAACAATGAATGCTCCCTGATGCTTGCGTCGGAGAATCGCAGTTGTAATCAACGGCGGCTCCGAATCGATACGCGCAGATTGAAAGCCCTGTCACTTATGAATACATACAGCGCCGTTATATATTCGCCTGCTGCTGAACATGTAGTTTTATAAGCTTCGCTGCGTCTTTTCAATTCCTCCTTCATTGCAGCGTTCGCAGATGTCGCCGCTGGGCTAGATATGCAAATGAGCAGCTAGGCTTGCTTGGGCCACATCGCAGATGAAATAAATACCAGTATCCAATGCTAAATATTATGTTATTGCGTCAGCAAACAAACACATCGATTAAAGCGAATAAAAATGTAAAAAGGTACGATTAATCCGAATTTAGTCGATCAGAGGAGAAAACAAGAACAGAAAAAAAGAAATGCTAATAGCCACAAGATATCACACAAAAACAAATAAATATTATTACGATCGTGTAAAGTGAGCAAATACAGAGATCGCATTCGTGGCGAGGGTAAAGCGAGAAACTCGAAGAAGCGATTAAGATATTAAAAGTCCCAACGAAGAGGTTAAAGAAACGATGTTTATAAAACACAACGAAGTGCTCTCACAACAATTCCGCCCGCAAACCAATAAATCATCAAACGAAAGGACGCGCTGTTTCGCTGAATTTGACCGTGAAATTCGAAAAACCGCAAATTGATTCGACATGGTCATAAAAGCAGAATCATAACGCACTCGGGGCAGCTGACTTTCGACTTTACACCGCAGACAATTAAATGAGAGAAAACAGTCCATTTGAGCTGGTCAAGTAATGCAATGGGATTAATGCATGGAGGTCAGATAAATGACCCCGAAATGGGCAAAAAAAAGCAAATAGCCAAATGTGGAAACATGAGGTGTAATGCGAAAGATGTTTGCAAAAGCGAGCGAGATATCCCCCTCGAATAGCGGAGCTTCACCTTCGCGTGTGCTCACCGATTGGAAGCTAATTGACTGTCGGCATATCTGCCAACAGAACTACATTTAACACCGACATAAGAATGACAGCGTCAACAAGATATAGTATAATGATCAAAACGCACAAGATGCCGTTATGATTCAGATCGAATACCATGAAATATTCAACCGAGCAGAGAACGATCGATTCGGGGTTCAAGGAAACGAAACATTGCAGCTCATGAATATTCATAAATCATTGGCGCTCAGCTACCGAACAAAGATCTCTCAGGTAGGATGACCACCTGGCATCAGAAGAACTTAGCTCCCAGGCAAACACTGCTGCCGCTGCTGGCGATCCGTTGGCGACACAGGGGAGAAGCCGGGGACCGGGATGTTCCCCCACTTGTATCGATAATCCCAAGGACTATTCAACCTGGGAGCCACCATAGACAGCAGATCACAACGCCAGGCCTTGTTACGCACATGGGCGACTGAGGATGACAACGAGAGCACCTGGCACACGATGATTACAGGTGGAACCGACACGCCCCCTGACCCCTGACATGGACAGCCTATCATTAGTTTCCATTTCAATGCTTCTGCCAAATCCTCCAAATGCTCTTTGAACACGCGAACGTGAGGATGGAAGTCGGAAATCATGAAATACAAACGCAGCAGCACCGACTGCAGTACAGCGCCAAGAAAGCATGGCACAGATCAACATTGACAATAAATGTACGTTACATGTGCTCTGCAACACAACCACAACTCAATATTGCAACAATGGCCGCGTGTCCTCCCTGCCTGGCATAAGTGAAATCCAATACCTGAGAGAAAACAGCCATAAAAACCCACCGAATGAATCATGCACTCAACAACCACGCACCCAGCACGCCTAAGATTGGAAACAATTGCAGCCGGGAAATATGCATCAACGAAAATGGATTCACATCCAATGATGGAGGTACCACGACTACTCTTTTATTCTTGGTCAGCTGCCAGAATGACCGCTTTACTTTCGCATTTTTATGACCGCCCTTCTTTCAGCTAATGACCCTTACTTGTCATGTGACCTGAATGACGTAACAGCTGACTCTCCCACAGAGATGTTGATGTTAGATAATTTAAAGTATTTATATTTTGGTTTGAATTGCCTTTTTTGTTTGTTGGTTGAAATTAGACTTCGCATCAGAACAAAACGCCAGAAGGCGCTGGACTTGTTCTTGACATCGATATCTTTTAATTGACAATTCACTTGAATATTAAATGAAATGAAAATACTAGTTCATTGGAAACATTTGCTCTATCACAGATGTAGCCATAGAGCAGTATAAACACGTTCTATAACAAATATTGAATTTGATACTAACACCGGAGTACATGTGATATGCAATGCTCGTATTTCAACAGAATAACAAACATAAGAATGGTTAGATGAGATTATGATCTGATGTTTTCCACGGCAACCAGCAAAATGTGCGACAGGATAGCTGCATGAAGCAGAAGATTCATGAGCCTCAGAACAAAAGGAGAAAAAAAAGATTTATAGAAAAGCATTGATCGCAATCAGATGTCGCAGGACAGCAGCCAAGGAATCAATGCTATCGTAGACAGTCGCACACAGCCCCCAGCCACGCTTATGCAGTTCTGCTTGGATTACCAAGGCGGAATTAAATCCCAAACGGAAGACATCATTAATGCTAATTGAAAAGAGAGGAAATAATCAGATTGTACGTGATCCACTTCAGAAAGAAAGGAATGCCAGCGATCCTCTAAAGCGAACGATCCACGGAAGACCAAACAGGTGAAAATCAACTAATTACTCAGAGATCAGGTGCAAAGAGCTTCCGGTTCACGATAAGCTGAGTTTCCCCACATTCTTAATTTCTTATCATTTTTATCATGAGCTGTAAATCTGGTACACGTGATAAAAAAGGAAGCAATTCAACTGAGGCGACCAGAATTTCTACTACAGTGGTTATCATGACGTAAAGATGTCAACTGAACGAGTTCATCAGTGATAAATTGATTTATCAGTGATAAGAGATATCAACAAATGATGCATTCTGACATTATTCAACTCACCACAAAGTCTGTGCACTGGGGCAGTTCGTATGACTGCTCTGTGGTCAGGCTGGCAGTGTCCAGGGTAGCGTCCAACACTTTGGCTTGACCGTTCTTTTCTAACTTGGGTTTGCTGACTGTCGAGGATCGGGTGAGGGTCGAATCAGCTGACCGCAGAGACCGTTGGTCAAGGAATCCACCTTCGCTGTTCATGAAGAAAATCCATGATTCAAAAGTCCAATAATCAAAAACAGAAGATTAAACAGAAAACAGTGCGAAATAAAGATTAGTATAAACAACAATGCTTCAACAAGAGGGATTGGACACAGCAGGAGAAGGGGTCAGGTCAGGGGTCAGGAGTCAAAGGTCAGGATTCAAAGGTCAGTACTTACTCATCCTCTGTTCGCTCTCCGTTCACTCGGCCTTCAACCGAGCGAGACAATCGCTTCTGCGCTTTATTTTCCCTATCTGATCTGGATTCGACTGAGCGCGATAACCGGTATTCCGGTTTAGTGTTGGCTGGAGGGCGAGGGGGCGGCTGATCCAGTGGGGTCTTAGCTGGGAAGGGCAGTGTGTGGCTGAGATAGTTGGCTTTGTAGTCGTGTGGTAGCGTCGATCGAATGGAATTGTGCTGGAAGTGGTTGGCGTTGCTGTCGTTATAATGGCGAAGCTGGTTGCCAGGGTAACTAGTTGAGTTTGGCATATTGCGATTGTTATTTTCTGATGGAACTGTTTTTGGTTTGCGGCCTGTGGTGAGGTATCCATCGACACGCTTAAAGTTATCCACAGATTGGCTGTGAGGGGCATTGCGGTATCCGTCTATGGCGCTGCGTTCCTCCATGATGGCTTCTCGCGTTGTCGCGCCCACCGTGCGACGAGCATAGCGTTTGCTTGGGGACCTGATGCGGAAACAAAAGCGGAAATCAAATCACCGTTCGAAAAATTGGAAAACAAATGCAGATTTTATTAAATTTTCATCACTGACACAACTCACCGGACAGATAAAGTTCTGACTTTAAATTTGAATCTAGAAACTGCAGATCCCATCGTTAACTATAATTCCTCACTAGTGGTACGAATTAATCCATGAAAGAGAGTCAAAATTTGACACAAGAACATTGTGACACACATCTATCCTTCAGAGACACCCGATGAAGAATAAGAAAAAATGAATCAAATTTATCAAAATCCGCATGAAGGCAGTCATGATTCACTGATTCCTGCTATAAAACACATCCTTTTAAACCGAGAGAGAAAAATGCATCCCCTGCTGTCGTCTGCCGCAGTCGCCAATGCTCCAGAGTTTAAAGCCCAGCTATTTAAGCACAGTTTGACAAACGACAGATTATGAAGAAGACACTCAGCACCAAGCTGCATGGTAATTCCACGGAAAGGGGCGGGGCATAAACGTATCCGTGGCAACAGAACATGCAGACAGAATTCCCGGAAATTGACAGCCCAACGAAACGTCTGATCGGGGATGTGCACGAGAATGAGCCTCCGAATGGCTTCGATGCGGAGAAAACAGGTGAAAGGAGTGCGTTATGACTGCAAGATGTGTTATGACGCCATCTGGATATTGTCTCAAAGAACAGAGAACAGATTTGAAACTACGGAACGACACAAGACACTTGAAGAGACACTGCCCAGGCGATGAACGAACGTGATAAACGAATGCTCTTGATATGACTCACTCGGGAATTACGGGAAAAATACTAGCAGCGACTTCTCACCATCATAACGCATTTGGTAACGTAATGATAACGGACACGAATCGATTTATGAACAATCTGTTCCATGTTCGAACTACTAATAAATGTCATAGATGGGCTGGCTTGCTGGAGATGTCTAGAATCTGATAAGCTTACAAGATAAAAATGCCTTTTTAACACTTGTGCATTTCTGAACAACGAAACTAATGAAACAGCATCAGGATTTTGAGAATTCTCTAAAAATTCCGTGTCTGCATAGGAAATTGGCCAAAAACGACAAAAAACATGCGACGGAACAACGGGATGAAACTATGAGGGACTAGCGGGAAAAAATTAAAATAAATAAAAAATTAGTACAACTTCCCAGGAATGCAAGTAAACAAACATGCTGGAGGAAACATAAGTAAGAACAGAAATAAAAACTATAAAACATGAAACTCAATAAAATAATAAATACCATAAAACTCATGCGATGAAAATATAAATACTAAAAATCCAACAAAAAGGCAGTGAGTGAAAAAAAGAAGTCGCTGTTTCAAAGGTAAGAACACAACTCGCCCATCAATATCCTCCTCTGGTTTATAACAATCAGCTTTTCCTGCTGTTAGCAATCTGCGAGAGTGAACAATGAATTATATGTTAGATCTCTAGAGTTAGATTCAAGTTATCAAAAAAATATTCTGCGTTTTGGGGCGTGTTTGGCGTTTGGCGTTTGTTTTTAAAAGCTGTCTTCCCACCTGGTGAACGTGCGTTCGATCCGTGCTCTCCGTTTGCACTCTTCAAGCGTTTGGTATTCCGTTCGTCCGCTGAATATCGACAAGAAATCATATAGAACAGAAAGGTAACTACGGGGATAAAACAACAAAGGTTTCATTTTAAAGGAGGAGAGGGAGAGGAAGGGAGAACTGGAAGCCAAGATTAGCCAACACAGTGCTTTCATAGAACAATGGTTACAGAAAAATAAAACCCGGAATTAATCTTTTTGCAAGAAAATAAAGTGCACAAAGTTAGTGTGGTTTATTTGGTGCGATATTGATGACTAACCTGTAGCGGAATTTTGAGCCGAGGCCAAAGAGGTTGTTTTTGATTTGGGGTGGCGAGTGGAGGCGGAAGAACGTGTGATGTTCCACGCAGGACTTCCAGAGGTTCTTGCACGACCGATAGCTGACCATGTTGAAACCAATCAAGTTCTCAACATTGTCATTCTATGAGGTAAACAAGAAGAAAAATGATGAATTTTACATTTCACTCAAAGAAATCATAACGCATTTTTTAAGCCTAAGAATTCATGATTCTTTGATTTTAGAAAACAAATCATGACGTACTCAATAATCAAATTACACGTAAAAAAATACCAGTAACAAATTGGTAATTTCAAGTATTGTGTAAGTAAGGTTGCATAATAATATCCCCAAGTGCAGTTATGCAATAATTCATGTGAATTCCTCAACATGCAAGAAACCAGCCTCAAAATATATGGCAGCAGGATAACATTATTGCGCATAAGCTAATAAAGAAACAAATAACTAAAAGAAGTAGCAAATTGGGTTTCCTTTTCCCCCCCCTCACCTAAATTAGAATTCTGACCCATTTTTCATGCAAACAAAAACAACCAAAATGCCAAAAGAAGTGGTCTCCTTTGAGATTACGAGAGCCAATAACTGCGGTCGTGCAGACTGCATGCAAGAGGGGAGATTATGTAATGACAAGCGGCAATGGAACTGGACAGCGCATCTTACCAGGAGATTAAACAACTGCACAAAACACAAGAAACGGTGAAAATAAAACAATGCAAGAAAAAGAAGTTGTTTTTAAAACCGAAAAGACTAAATTGTGAATTCACTGAAATGACGCTCGGAGAATCAGAATTATTGCCTTGATATCGCTATTCAAAATGGCACCATAAATTAGTCAATTAATTAGCATCATTTCAATGAATAATTAAGATAGACGTGCAGAAGGAAGGGAGAATTGCAACAGAGGGGAGGGGGTGCTAAGGGGAGAGAGTTCCTTACACGCGTTGCTAGAGAAGGAGGAGTTGGAGGAGGAAGAGGTGGAGGAGGAGGAGAGGAGGCCGCCTCACTGGCCGGCGCTTCCATCTGTAATTAGGTCAATTAATTGGGTCAAGAATCAATCATCAAAAAAAATAAATTATTGCATTCAAGATTTTCGAGAGAGAAAAAAAAATGATTTTTTTTTTCCTTC
Organism: Capitella teleta; assembly: GCA_000328365.1. Classification (NCBI taxonomy): domain Eukaryota; kingdom Metazoa; phylum Annelida; class Polychaeta; family Capitellidae; genus Capitella; species Capitella teleta. Next base: position 208,965 of record KB292298.1, read on the forward strand.
TTCAAATTTTTCAGTCAAACCAATTGAAGTCAAGAATTGATTAAAAAAAAAAATAATTATTTAAAATAAGAAAAGTAAATAAATAAAATATTTGAATGCACTCATGTTGAAATTCTTAAAAGAAAAATCATAAGCAAGGCACTTAGCAGTCCAAAAAAAAAAAGAAAAAAAGATATAAATTAATAAAATAAAAAATTGAAACCTCAAAAGCTCTAAAACGTACCATTTCTTTTCGTAGTTGAATAAAAAACTGTTTCCTTTTGAATGAAATTTTCACAATTTTTGCCCTGGAAAAATGAATGAATTGCTAAGAAGAAAAAGACCATGTTGATTACAACTGACCATGAAAATGTGTTGATGCGAACGTTATTTTGAAAAACTGCTAAACCATGAGCCGTCACCCCAAGCTGGATTTCCATGTTGCTCTGGTCCTAAAAAGAAGGAAATAATTTGAAACATTCCATTGCATATTTTCACAGGAAGATTTCTCATTACTTGGTAATCAAGGAATGAAAAAATGTTGATGAATTTTGGTTGCATGCTAAAAAGGAACAAACAACAGAGGTTCACTAAGAAAACATTCAGAATACAGGCAAAGAAATTTATTAAAGGGATAAGTCACGGGAATGAGGTGATACTACTCGGATTGAAAATGTTCAAGTGAATCTAGAGCTGAATAACCGACGAGACGAAGTGGAGTTTGATTATCTGGCTTCAGAATCATGATAACTCGTTTATCTGATGATAACCATCGACTTCCAAGTGACTTTGAATTTTGAAAAGTTATTTTCACACAAATGGTCTGTTAGACACTTGGTCAAAACCTACAACAAATTCTTCTCAGAGCCAGATAAAACGATTAGTAGATCTCCAGTATCAATGAATAGTAACATAAGATGTATTTCATTCTAGAACAATGTCAATTTCCACTAAAAATTGAATGGAATTTGCCAATATAGCAAACAAACGCTAGAATAAATGACTTTTGACCTGTCAGATCAACATAGACAGATGCAATCATGGACTGTTTAACATGGATAACTGTGGACAAAACTATAGAGAGCGCACATCTGATCTGATCCTGTTTTTAACGCAAGCATTTTAAGCATATTGAAACATTTTATGTACTCTTGGTGCTTCAAAAGAAATTTTTAAAAATATATATAAAATAAAACTATCTGCATATAGGCAATAACTGAGCTATTCTTAAATCAAATCATCATAAATTCCAATAAGCGATTGAGTTATGAAATTCCACTTTGAGATCTTAACATTAGGTGAATGGCGAGAGTGATCTATGCTATTTGTTTATTTATAAACGTTTTCTATGCACGGATTAATCACTCAAATACACAAGGCTGATTGGCTGACAGACTCACTGAGTGGTTTAATTACTTTAATACTTAATAAAATTGATATTCACTCATAACGCAAAGCGACAACTACAAACAAACGCCGTGAGACACATAATTCAAAGTGGACGCCATCCATTTTCACAAATTACTACAACGCATGCAGCCAGGAGGTAAATATTCGGAACTACAGTGAAACCCGAATAAATTGATCACAGATTCCTCAAACACCCGTCTTCCTTCAACCACCCCCCTATGCTTGAGCATTACAGATTGCCCCGATCTGTCAAACCCTGCTTCATGGGAAAAACCCTGGTCCTCTAGCATATTACTCGGTACCGTGAATAAAATTCAATCGCATTCGTCTAAGTTTTGTAGATCAAAGAACCCTTTTGCCAGATTACAATTAGCAAAAATTGTTGGTTAACTGTTTTGTTATTTAAATTAATATCTGGATATTTCATCTTTATTTTAAGCCTTCACTGCCAAAGCCCATAATTCTCTCCTTTCACTATGGGAAACAAAAACCCTGGTGCTTAACATAACATAACATAATGGGGTTTTACAGCTTCACCTAAACCATTCAGATGATACGGGCGCCAGAACAAGAGACCCAGGACCGGCCTTTCCCCCTACTCATATCAATAAATCCCAAGAGTTCTTTATCCTGCATACCACCATAGACAGTAGTACACAGCGCCCGGCCTTGTTACGCAGTTGGGCCGTACTGCAGAGTCACTGAAGAATTACAATTATAATTCACAATCATAATGCCCGTGACCTGATCGGGTCTCAAACCCGGGACCTCGACCTCGACCTCCACGGTCGGCATAGGATTGCAGTCAGCCGGTCAAACCGACTGAGCTATTCGGTGCCCCTCCCTGGTGGTTAATGTTGTAATATTGGCGTCAAGAACAACGTAGAATATAGCAAAAAAATGCAGTTCAGAAGAATTTGCTGGTCAACACTGTTGAAAGTAATTGATAAATGATAAGCTTCCAAAAAAAAAGAGAGAAAACAAATGCAGAATGAAAAAAGGCGGATGTACTTATCATGCAAGTAAGCCCCCAAAAAAGCGTGAACACAGGCAGCCATCTACAACATATGGCGCACCCTGACCCCTGGAGGGTCAAAGGTGGCCAGGTGCTTACCCTTACCCTGGCCTGGTGCAAATCTATTCCATACATGTCCAAATGCTTAGCTGTTTCCAGGTAGTTGAACTCTGCGTCCGCTGGCGTTTGACCCCTGCAGAGGAGAAATCTCACCAGTTGGACATCTGACCCCCACAAGAGGGCAGCACTGGATGCAGACTGACCTGTGCTGCCGGTGCAGTTTGCTGACGTCCCGTTCAAAGTCTTCATTTTGGCTCGGAATGAAGCGGAATTCGGACAGGTAACCGTCCGTGTGGTCATCAGCGTTGAAATCTCCAAGTTCAGCTGAAATATTGCAATACAGAAATCTCAACAATTCGTTCAGATGGCAAAACTCTCGTACATTGGACGGCGTAGCTGGAGAGAAGGACGCAGCTCTTGAGTGGAACGACAAGTTTGCCATCGAGAATGTCTTTTTTGAGCTGCAGGAAAAAGTGGTATCTGGAGGGAAATGGTTAGGAGGTGGAGAGGGAGAGGGAAGAAGACCTTCTCACCTCGTGTACTCCTCTTGGAGTTTACTCGGATCAGAAACGTAGAACTTGACACGGAATGAGAATTTGTACGGCGGACCTACAAGAATGATGAGGAAAATGACTAAATGAAACAAAAAAGAAGAACAGAATTTACCTCGCATTTGCTTCTTTAAGGTCTTCAACGGATCAAGCCATCTCTGTTTGAATAGGAGAAAAAGAAAGAAGAATAAAGAAGTGAAAATGAACAGCAAACGCTTCTATGTAATAAACCTCAGAGAGAGAAATCAGAGCACCTCCCCCCCCCCCCCACACATTGCCCATTCAGTGGAATAGCAAGCCAGAATGCATTACGGATTGCATGAAGGATGATAAAGCCTTAAAGGGTCACATAATCAGTTATCCAGGGCGTTGATCTCATAAAGAGGGAAGTCATAAGCGCATATGTAAGTGGGCTGCAAGCAGGGAGGCTGCATTCTCTGATAACTGGCACCCACAAGGGAGCAAATTATGCATTGATGCATTTGGAAGAACTAAGAATTGAACCTCTACTGGATGCAGTGGGATGAATTAGGCCAAAGTGACATGTAGCATGCTGTCCCAAATGATGCCAAATTCAGAGGACGAGCAGCCAGCAAGGCAGCAGAGAACCAACCAGAAAAAAGGTTTAATTCAAAGCAATTCCAATTCCTGATTCTTTGTGAGTCATCAATGGCTGAGCCATCGTAGCCGTCGGTTAACGGCCGACGCAATTGGAGAATTTGTTCAGATAAAGGAATCAGTGCAAAATGGAAGAGAAATAAATAAAAAAGGAATTAAATCACAAAGAAATCTTACATAAAAAAAAACGCACAGGGGTCAGAAGTCGAAGGAGAGGTCAAATCACAAACAATAGGAATTAGCAATAATTCTGTTATTCTGCATGTGGTTAGTGGCATCAATCCGCTTGTGACAGCGTATACTATTGAATGAGTACCAGGAGACTGTGAGCATTTCAAATTTCAACTTGATTTGCAAGTCATTTAGATTTTATCAGACGAAAAAGAAAATTGGATTTGGATGAAGGAATGCGTGCACACAAGCGAAACAAACCCTGAGGCGCAAGGTGCATCTTTTACCTCCTCATTAGTACACATGCACTCAACCATGCATATCAGCATCTCATGCATATGCATGTCATCATCTCATGCACATGCATTCAGAATCAGTCAGCATTCTCTATCAATCAATGAACGGTTTTATTTCCGAATACAAGACAATCCCTGAATACCCAGAATTCTGGTCAGAAATGCCAAAATTCAAGTTATGTTTTTTTATTATACTATTGTGAATATACTATTTTGGAGAATAGAATAAATCAGAAAGAAAACAAGTGATGAGATGGATGAGTGGATATTAATGTTGTGAATATATGCCGTGATTCCACGAACGAAAGGGGGCGTGGCAAGGAGGGAGAAGGCGAGGGAGTCGTGTGAGTAAGAGAGTGGTTAGTGAATGTCCTTACCATGACGTCAGTGGTAATGAGTGGAATTGGTTTGGTGTTGGAATAATTATGATGCCGGCTCAACTGATGGATTCAAAATATTCGGTTTAAACCCGAAAAATAATAATACAATAAATAAAAAATTATACTTCTGAGGATTAAAAACCAAAGATAATGAATGATTGGAAATAAATATTTCACCAGAAAACAAAAAGGGAGTAGAAAAAAAAAAAAAGAATAAAGAAAGAATAAAGTTGAAAATGATACAAATTATACCATGTGATTTTTGCATGATAAATAATCTTAATTCGTACCAGTCCATCTGTGGAGACATCTGAGAATTGCAGCCCAAAATAGTCTTTTTCTACCAACTCCAAGTGCTCAAAAACCTTGTCCAGTAAACTCTGTGCTTTGGCTCTTTTCTGCAATGAAAATAAAGTCAGTTCATAACTTTGAAATTTGCTGATTTTCTCATACATCAATTTCAAAACTGGCTTCTGAGTCGTCCAGGAAGTGGACGTGGCAGGTGGAGGTCTTGCTGACGGCAGGACGGTGCCTCTCCTGCTCGGAAGCGCGCACATTGTAGGAGCCACTGGAAGAGTGCAGTTTCATAGACATCCTCCCCCTCAGCCGCTACGATCTGCAAACACAAAACACACGCATTACACACGAGGCAATTGGACACAAATTAACACCCAATCAAATATGCAATTAGGTAAGTGACGACTACGCAATACAGACACCGATTCAGTCATAACGTCAGTCATAAAGTCAGGGCCTCAGTATAAGTGAATCGAGGAGGTTGAACCCAAGCACGAGCAACCCCCATGAAAACCACTCTGTGCAATAATTCCGATACCATTCTCCAGATCAAAGGGGGGCGCCACACACACCCCCTACAGCGACAGTAGATAACCAAAAAGTGCACGACAGCCCCGAGCAGAAGAACGCAGGACGACAATAGGACGAAAGTGCAATTACCTGCAATAATCACCTCAGTCACCTGGCACAGCGCCAAGCACAGGAGGGTGCAGAAGAGATAGCATCCAAAGGACCCCCCTCATCCCCCCTCACCCCTATGACAAGATAATCAAGCAGTTGACACCTTCAGCGAACGACGTTCACCAGACAGATGCACACAACAGCAGCAGCAGCAAATCTCCATTCTAATCAACATTGACTAACTTCTCTTTACATCAGATTTATCATTTGTACATCAGCTTGCTCTGAACAGCAATTGTCGCGTGAAATGTAATCGCAGATTGTGTTAAATGTGGGTAGGGTGGGGATGGAGCACTATGATACATTTGAACATTTCCTTAATACCTTTGAACCATAAATTCATATAATGATATACTTTGCATGAAACCGAGAAAAGGCATCGACTCACGTCGCCGGTCTGTGGGCGACGAAAAAACACGAGCGATGGTCGCATGAGAAGAGCGCAGAGCGAAGAAGCCAGCAGAAGATGATCATCGTGCCTCTTCCTATCAACGCATGCGCATTCCGACTTCTCTCACCGCCACAACAATCCACAACAGATGCTGCACTCCGCTGAAAAACACCTACTCGGCCTACATGGTGAATTCTATGCCTGATCTGCTATGCAATCATCCTACTCATGCAGAAAAAAAAAAAGTCCTTTAATCAATCAGGTTAAAAGTAGTTGAATAGCTTTCTTCTGGTTTCCAACACGAAGCAAAAAGATTAAGAATCTGGGAGACCTTCAATTCATAGAGAGCAACAGTCAGGGGTCAAAATAGACGAAGGAATTTCTCTCTCGCACTATTTCACTGAAACCAAGAAGCTTCTGTGCTCACGATTCGAGGCTAAAACCACAAGAACTCAATCTGCAGAAATATGTTAAACTTCTCTTTTATCGCAAAGATTCCAGCCCAAAATAAACTTGGCATTGTTACTCACTAAATCTCTATTCATTTCAACTCAACGGTTAGAACCAGCAGAAACATTTGAATCACTAGATTAGTCGATTTTAGCATAAATTCAATTCTTATGTAAATGTGAACATGCAAGTTGCTTTATTTGTTCACTGGAATACAATTATACTAATGAGAGGCCTCCAGGCTGACCTCATTAAGCTAATTAAAGATTCACTGTTATGCAACACTACCTGTACTAACGCAACCGAGCTCCACAAATTAAAGCAACCGCATGCAGATCAAGGCAGGGAGGCGCGTGTCACTGTCCATAGTATTATACGCATAGCATACAGTCATACACACTCAACTGCCTTTCATATCCGGCGCTCATGCCTCATGGAGCGAGAAAAAACAAAACAAACAAACAACCTAATTACCGCTGACTCGATTCGCGATGAGACACCACGTGACTAGGCTTCACTTCATTACAATCAACAGCACATCCAGAAACCGATTCTCATTATGATTATTCTGATTTCAGTTTATCCGCGGAATCCTCACAGAGACATCTTCCTACGTAATTCCCCAGATGGGGGAAGCACGGTTCAGTGACCCCCATGCACTCGGCGACCCCCTACAGAGAGAACTAAAATAGGGAAATTGGCGCCGCCGGATTCGGATCAGTGAATCGTGATTCACACGCAGATAGCGCTGATGACCAAAGAGTCACCCGAAAGGAATTCGACAATTGGGTCATTGACCCACTTCTGATGATGATACCGGAGGCCACTCTCACTTATCATCGGCATCCAACACTCAAGTAACATAACCACGTACCAGAAGCAGGTAGATGGTTATATCAGTCGATAAAACCACACTATTTCAACACGTGGTTATATTACATACCAGCGATGCTTTACATTTGAACCACGGAGACGGTGGCGAGGGAGGAAAAAAATAAAACAGCCCATGATGGAAAGCCAGTCACGACATCGCAAACGCTGAAAATGGGAAGCTGAATAGAGCATCGTCACGTATGGGATTGGAGGGCACACAAGAGAACAGGAGCATCAGGGAAAGAGGGCGCTCTCGAGGGGAGAGGAGGGCGCTGAGGCACATCGGGGATGAATCAGGCGCCACAGCGGAAACCGACGTCAAAACAGCGAAATCACAATTCGCTCAGCCAAACACATCTCCTACAGTAACTGCAAACGCATTCAACATTCGATTGAAAGGAGAAAAGCAGGCATTATTGCCTAATTGATTGATAATGATCAAAATATGACGTCTTTAAAGGCAAGCTTTTATTCAACAACTAAAAGAAGAAAATTTGCCTGTGTGGAGAGCGAGGGGGCATTATTAAAACCACTGTCGAAAGTGCCACGAGACAACAACGATCGCATGCGAGCGAGTCGAGTGCTCACATGCTGATATGAGCAGTATCTCGATGAACCTCTGAGGCGCTGCACGTACTGTGACAAAGTGACCCTGGATGTGCTGAGGACCCTGTAGCTTTAAGCCGCTAGTCTTAGGGAGTATTTGTTTATAGAAAGCCAATGGAAATTAATGGGTCTGCTGTTCAAATATTATAAATATTATATATATCTGGTGATTTCCCATCCGAAATCAACATAACCCATTTATAAAAAGACAACCATTTTCCGTTCTTAAAATACTTCGAGTAGGATAGGCATGCGCCGTCCATGCGGAAATCCCAAAATAGTAAATTGGCGCAATTTAGCAGGAGCTGGGAGATCATCTCGCGACGATATCCCGCGAAAGCCAGAGGAGGAAATGAGGGAAACCTTGTCGCAATATTGGCCAAGGACCTCGAAGGGCCGCGGGAGAAGGGTTGCCGGGAGGGTCAGCGGGCGAGGGGAAGAGGGGGTTAGGGAGGAAAGGTTCAAAAGAGGAAGGAGGGCGCTGAGAAAGCGAGTAACATGCGAAGGTGTCGATGGGAGAATCAAGCGATGAATATGCAATAGATGATGAATAATCATGAGGATAGAACGTGAAATCAACAGGTTGCAGCAGAGAGAGAAGCTCAGCGAGGGAATTATGAATTATGAACAGACGCATTGTGGGTAGAACAAAGCGTGTCAACAAAGGAATCGCACTACTTTCAAAGTACTCGCTTTTGTCGACTCGCGAGTACTCGATGGTTCAGACACAAGTGTCGAGCGACTTTCATCTGAAAACACAGCGGAAGGTGAGCGAGGACATCTTGCGCGGAATCTCTTGAAGCGCAGAGAGAAATCTGTCACCGAGCGAAACAGATACAACAATGTACTGCATCAGAGTGCTAAGCCATCAGTTTTGGCTTTCCATCTCTTGCGGTAATGGAGGACGCTCGAGAAGGGAAAAAGCGGCGGCTCAAGGACGCTGCTGCCTTTTCTTGCAGGCAGAAAAATCAGCGCGACAAGGAGGAGATGTCTTCGGGGTGTTGGGGGGTGCCCTGTCGCAACAGGCAAAACGCATACACACTGCAAGGACGCTTGTGCACGCTCACTGCCTACGTACTGAAATCGCAAAACGGCGTCCATATTAAATAGGCCGAGTCAATGAATTCGGCTCTGTTTGGGGAGATATAATAATTAATACTTAATATTTTTGATACAAAAAAGAGGAATTCTTTGATCAACATATCAATCAGACACATCAACGAGACAACGAGGTGTGTGGGGGGAGGGGGGGGGGCAGCTCCCCCTCAAATCACAAATTTCACAAATCTCGAGAATCGCCATCGCTTGTTCTGTCAAAACGCATAAAGATAACGAAGTTGACTTGCATGAATTAGAGGACGCGTCGTCGAAAGCGCTTAGTGCACGTTGTTTGGCTTCGTATTTCATCTGAGCGACCCCCGACTGCATCCATGGGCGATATGAAACAAAAACGCTGCTACTTCTCAAAAACAAAGTCAGGAAAATGAGATTGCGGAAACACAAGAGGCCGTTGACGCAACCTTCTTGTGCTAATTGCAGAGATCCTTCGAGGAGAAAAAGTAGGAGACGACTCTAACGTCAGCCGGAAGTGGGAAGAGAATTATTATTCACAAGTTGAAGTCCAAATTTAATCAGGATTAACTTTAACTGGCGTGACGTTATCGCGCAAATTAAGCAAATTGTGTGGTTAGCGCGTAGGCTTATACGTGTAACGAAGACCAAGATGGAAATGGCAGGTTATACGCTTCTGTTTGCCATATTCCTGGTTAACTTCCGCTACATGTAATTATCCAGAATAGTCCTCAGTATAACATAAAATACAAGTTAGACAGTTAGCTACTGAATAAATAGAATTATAAATTAAATACACACATGCAGTCGATGAAATGGGCTCTGGGAGCAGGATTTTTACAATTTTTATAACGGATTTTTTTTTTTTTTTTTTTTTTTTTTTTTCCAAGCTGAATAAGGTGATTATCTCAAAATATCGCACGATTGCAGCAGAACCAAGGCTAGCACATGCAACAGGCAAACGCATTACGACAAAAAGCAGAGAGTTATTCGTAAACACAGAAACCCAACAACAGATGCATGTTTATGCCGCAGCGTGTGTTGTTCATAAATTGGTCTTCAGAAGTTTAGAGAATGCTCCAGAAGAAAAAATGATGACGATATGGAAAGAGAACAAATGCTCAAAAGTCAAAATGATGTCATTCCTCAGGTCGCACAGAACAATGAGAAATTGAAACGGAGAAGCTTCAAAGAATTAAAACCATCCTGTCTAGGCACAGCGTCAACGTTACGCCCTCCTAGTATGGATATATCTGGAATTGGAGGCAAAGGCTGTTGATGGCACACAAGTTCTGTGGTACGCTGAACATTAGAAGATATGTTGAATTGCACAGCAGGCGAACATGACACAGCGCAGGGGCTAAAAGACGGATGATGATGGATGACGCAGAACGAACATCATCTGAACGCTCAATGCTCAACGGCAGAAAATCATCGCAATTTGGATCAGAAACAGAAAAAGAGTAAAAGACCAACTAAATCTACCAATGATCTCATGATTGCAATTTAAAATTTTAAATCATATTTATAAGATCTTAAGTTTTCCTAACTATATTCTTCTTCTTATTGAATTATTCGCACTGGTGTAATGTTGTGGTACCAAACAAACAGAAGGAATTCGGTAGTTGCCTAACTTGCCTTCGCCATAGTGTTTCATTGTCCCCAAAGGAAGTTGAAGGAAGTGGACATAAATGTGGATTCGGGAAACATGAAAAATGATGAAATCAACTTCAATGTTTGTGTAGCTGGACTTCATGAACATTGAAGTGGAATGAATGTCTTTGTAAACTATTTCATTCACTCTCAAGTCTTACAATTTAAGACAGCTTAGACATGCAAGTTGCAATATGATTGTCTACATTCATTCACATTGATGATGATGATGATCTTATATTTGATCGACAAACGTGCTCAAAGACGCTGTCTGCAAAATATGCAATAATTGTTATTTATTGCAATGGTAAATATCGATAATATGCGCTTTCCAGATCTCATAATGTCTTATCTCTTTGCAATTATGATAACTTGTCTGTTCATAAAAACATGCGTTTGATGACATCTGCTGTTGCATCTTAAAATTATTTATTTCTTCCACATGAGCATATGTTAAAACTTAATAAGTATTATGATCGTATTCATATTTGCCAAACTGAAATGATGAGCTGACCAAGTCCAATTTTCAATTTAATGATGTCAATGGTACCTGGTGAACACTATGCTTATGAAGAACCAGGTAAATGACATTGGCTTCAGACGTCAATAAAGTGTTTGGCAATTGTGGTTGCGCCAACACAGTAGCATTATATGGGCGCCAGAGCAGAAACCCAGAACCTGGAAGGCGCCTACTCTTTTTGATAGATCCCAGGAGGTCTATATGCTGCATGTTACCATAGATAGTAACACACAGCACAAGGCAATGTTAGACAGCACTACAGTCATAGAGGCGTTATGATTACCAGTATAACGAATAAGGTAATAAGTTTATAAGTATTAAAAGAATAGAATCATAGCTTACACTTATTCCATGTTGAATATTTGATTATTCTCATGGTTCACAATATATATTTGGTTTTTGCCAATATATATTTGATTTTGCCTCTTTGGAAACAGCGATCAGTATTTCCAATAACTATATCCGCAATAACCATTGGCATAAAAACATGATTGACAAGTAAGCGAATCAAGTGAAACTGAAAGGCCAAACGGTTGTCACGTGACACAACAAAGCCACGTGTTTCAGGCAATCATATATTCATGAGTCAAGAGGGCACATTTTAATATTAACGCTACGCTTCAACATGGTTTAAATCGACAAGCGACTCAACACCTTAATCCTTAATTCCACTCTGGCGCAATCGGATAGACCGGTGGTGCTTCGAGGTGTGTGGTCCAAGATCGAATCACGTCTCATACCAGGTAAGTTAATCTTCACTACTAATTGCATGTTTCTTCTCTTCTCAGGCAAAGCATAGTATGACAAAGATGCAAACCAGGAGAGGTGGAAGCAAACACAAATCGCAAACTTTCCCCCAAAAAACATATCCCATTCTTCGTCTCAATACCCCAAAAAATCATAGCGACCTTTTTATAGCATTGGGGGGACCCTCCGGCCAATTGCAGAATTGGGGGTCCAGGTTATTTCGGCAAGTGCTTGGAAGAGGGCGTTGATAAGGACGATGTTGATGACAAAGCTACCATCACTTCCGATTTTGACATAGTGACATACGCTGATACGGGCATTCTGTGTGCGTGACTGTTGTGACTTGCGAGTGAAGTGTTTTTAATGGCAATTGTTTAGCGCGAAAGTTGTTGTTCTTCACAAAAAGCTTTCATATGGTGCTTCTATTTGGCACATGAAGATGTTTTTATTTTTATTTTGCCTGTAGGATAGGAAACCGATCTGAATCCTTATAATTATTCCCCCTTCTGCTGGAACCACCTTCACGACCATTGCCACTGGTGTGAATGAGTTTCATGGCTTGTTAACTCATACTGTGACTGAATAGTAGTACTGTAATGATGTATGCAAACGGATATTCTGTCACACTTGTGGGACTAAACTATAACTATAAATCTATAAGATAATAAGTAATATCAAAAATATGTGTTAATTTATAACTGCAAGATGAAGATCTGAGTTTGAAATGGGGCCCTGAACTCAAATAAAATCAAAAGGCAATAATTGCATGCGTAGATAAGAATCGCACTGAGTGACAGGCAAAGTTCACCAGTCTGCAAGGCAGGAGGCGTGTTAACCCGACTCGAGACATGTCAGGTCTGAAGAATCAAACAGGGGTGTGGGGAACACTTCTGAATCAGTCAGTCACTGAAGAACACGGCGAATGGCTTCAGTGGTTGAGATGTAAAACGGTTCAAAGCCACAGCTAACACACGTGTAACTCACCAATACATCAAAATCCAGAATTATGAAACCCTAAATGATTTCTTCCAAGCGCCAAGACACATAAATCCATTCCTTAATGCGGTCAAGTCACAAAATAAAAACATTAAAAACTTTTTCACATTCGCCGTCGCTTCTCCAAAATGGCGAATGAAAAGCACAACAAAATCACATGACACGATCCGACGAATTACAGGGCAGCAGGATGATCCGACCTATTTATTCTCATGACCTGACCTACTTAGGTGTGGTAAGCCGTTTACACATATATTTTTTTCGCGCGGAAATCAAAATATTTTATTTCAGAAATAATTCATTAGTTCTGCATTTTGCAAGCTTTGACCCTCCAAACACGCTGACTAAGGTCTTGTTCGATATTGTATTTTTATTATTATCGATTACATTCTATGTTGAATGAAAACAACACTTTTGGATCATTGAGAGGATATTTTATTATTTTGGGATATTTCAAATTTTGCCACGTGCTCATTTGAATCGCGTTGTAGAAATGGATCGCACATGGAAGTTATCGAAATACGCCAGATGGTCAGCTGTAACCAAAGATTGGCAGGTAAGGAAGGTTAATGGTCACCGATTTTAGTCCTCTTCACTCTTGGTCATCGATTCTATCAGATCACGGATTCCGATAAGGACCAAGAACTCCGATTAACACTGACCAAGTCCAAACATCTGGTCGTCAGCTTCGGACATCACAGTGTCCAGGTGAGCAAATCTCATGTTTAAATCAATGGAGATAATTAAACGCACCCTTGTGTAACAAGTTCAGTTAAACTTGCGCAGAAAATCTGTTGAGAGCAGAGATCATCTTGATAGACCGTCAGACATCAAGTTGTTTTCTACAACAACTTGGTATTATTAGCTATCTCAGTATCTGCTATGCCTTTTGTAATAATTTATAAATCAGGTTTCCGGCAAAATCTCAAAGTCCATAGAAAATAAATATACCTTGCAGCAGACGATCAAAGTAGATTTAAGGTGCATGCACATTTTGATACAGTTATTAATACGGCCTCATTTAATTTGTCCTCTTCCAAATCCAACCTTGGCGATAAATCATTCTATTACCATTTTAAACTGGTTATGCAATGTGATATGTTCATTTATCTGGCTGTTTGCGTGGGAACCGGATTAACAAGATGTGATTGTATTACCAGGGACCCTCCAAAGCTGCATAACGTACTTCGTAGATTTGGTTTGTGAAATGATTTCCCTGCAGGAGAACTTCAGCCTGTGGAATGCAGTTTCCACTGTTAAGGCGTTCATCAAAGATGACAGCATGTTGGTTGTATGCCAAATAAAGGTACGCGAAATCAGCTCCGAATTATATTTAAAAACCTCTCAGGCTCCCAATAAATTACAATGATATACATGTACGGTACATTATATATAATAGATGTGTAGAGAGTCTTCAATGAAATTTTTGTTTGCTCTATAAAACATATGTATTACATGCATTATTTATTACATTACAATGATTACATAAATAACTGTTTCAGTTGAATGAGTCTCGTCGATTTCGAATCCAATTTGCAGAAAGTGGAGATTGTTCAGCAGTCAAGAATTGCCAGCAAGCGTCCCAGATTATATCTACTCTAATGCCTGTAAAGGAATTGGGCAAGGTAATAGTTCATAGCATTTCAACCTATCAATTAAAAAGTATTAACTTAATCACTCCCATCATTCAGGCTAATTCAGCTGAAGAAAAGGCCACACCATCTGAAGTTCCCCTAAAATCCCTGGTGGAGGTAGACCTACTCAACCTATCAATATTATAAAGAGTTTTGTTCTACATTGAAATTCATTTCATCGATTCGTTCAATCGATATTCCTAATGCATAATTTTTTACCATTTTTTTTCAATGATCAAATCATAATTATTCAACATTTAATTTATTTTTTTTTCCAACAATTATTTTATATATTGTATACGTCTTTTCAGATGCTAACAGATGACAAATCCTCACTTCCTCGTGCATACAGAAGAGCGACCACACTTCCTCCAAACTCACTAAAAACAATGATTCGTCTGTGCTTATCCGATTGTAATTTCCCAGCATTTGTGGGTCAAGTTGAAAAGGAATTGAATGCCATGAAAAGTGAAAAGTTATGTTAAAACATGCATTTCTTTGGAAATACATTCAGTATTAAAATATATTGCAAGAATTTATCGACTGAAGAACTCAGTTTGAACAAAACAGGAATTTCTGAATAGTTATATGGTAAATGTAGTATTGTAGTTGCAACGACTCACCATATGCAATCAGTAGCATTACTAAGGTATCAGATGAGATACAGAGTTGAAAGCACAAAAACTCATGTATTGATAAAATCTGATCACAAATAACTACTAAATGTAGTACACAGGTCCTGATATAAATGGTAGATATGTTTTGGGTTAAATTTGAATTACCTGGGGTCAAGCTGAGATATGGACCGATTAAACAGACAGCAGTGCTCAAATCTTCACCTCTATGGCAGGATTATGTAAAAAAGAATTGAACATCAATATTCAGGTAGACTTTAGTTTATTCATGATACAAAGATGAAAAAAAGATGAGAATCCAGATAATTACTTATGATGAAATCAGAACAATGCAAGGCACTGGAGGCTGAATAAATTTGATCGACTCACTCAAAACACAATAATAAACAAACTCACTAATGAGAAGACAAAATAAATGATGGAATGATTTTTTTTTTTTAATTTGCTCAATCGGCCATTTGCTGCTTATTACAATTCATCTTTGCCATCAGCAAAGGATGCCTTTGCATTTTCTTTAACAAACTTCATGAGATTTCGGGAGTAAGTTCTTCTTCCTTAGAGAACTTAGCTGGGGAGGAGAGGTCTCCGTTGGCAGGAACCATGTAGAACGACGGGAAGGAGTCAACGAGGAACGCCTCAGGGAACTCATTCAGAGTATTGTCGATTTTTGCAAAGACAAGATTTTTCTGAAGTTTTGCGTATTGTTTTGCGAGGGCGGTGTACTTGGGAGCAAATTCTTTGCATTTTGAACATCCACTGAACATGAATTCAATGACGACATCTTTAGATTTGTCACCAACAATTTTCTCAAATGTTGATCCAACCACGGTTTTTACTGCGGCCTTGGACTTCTTAGGAACTGGCTGCGATTTGTACTTGCGAGAAATCTTGCCTGGAAATTGGGAAAGAAAAATGGAATAAAACAGAATGATAATCATTCCCATAAGGGATCCAGAATGCAGTCACATCTGGTTCCCACGTAAACGCCCAAATAAACAGAAAGGCCAGGAAATTTCCACCGACTGCAATTTTTAGGGCTCAGGCTCGTGGCACAATTTCTTTGCGGTCAAGGGTAGATCATATAGATTAAGATCACCCAGAAACATTATGAGGTTG
The DNA here is from genome assembly GCA_000328365.1 of Capitella teleta. Taxonomy (NCBI): domain Eukaryota; kingdom Metazoa; phylum Annelida; class Polychaeta; family Capitellidae; genus Capitella; species Capitella teleta. The sequence continues at coordinate 225,115 of KB292298.1, forward strand.
ATCGTGACTACGATTACAGCAAAAATTTCGTCCGGAGCGAAAATTTCCTGTTCTACAGGAACCAGTATAAAATGGCATAAGAAGGATTTGCCAACTAGAATCAATGATTGGCTGGATTTGACTGCACTTGTGAATAGACCCTAATTAAAAACTTTCAGCAATTATATCCTGCATGAAACCTAGCTTAAAATTGAAATTACCAGTGCTCAGTTACGACCCAAGAGTAAATCTGAATAGAAAGGCAACCCACCAGCCTTGTAGTTTGAAATGAACTCCCTGATTTCATCTGAATCAAATGAATCGAACGTTGGCATAGGGAACTTGCTCTCTTCCTGAGGCATCTTGTTGGCCAGTTCATTCAAAATTCCAATGTTGATTTCTTCACCGGAATCTTCAAATCCGAAGCCTTTGAGCAGTTCAGCATGGTCATCTTCATTAGCAATGGCAAACGTCATGTCACGGTGATCTTTGGCGATGTCAGCCAACTTCCGACGCCACAGCTGGGTGGCTGCAAGGAAATATGGTTAATGTAGAAGTATAATGCCATGAAGTTCGTGCTATTAATTTACCTGTGATTCCATCGTGGCTCCAGTCCACAGAGTAAAACATGATGAGCAGAGGATATTTGCCTCGGTAGCGAGTCGCACGATTTGATGTCTTGTACTCTCCCACCAACGGAATACTGTGCTCTGCTATGAATGCACGGATTTCTTCCACGCTTGAATCCTTCTGTTTGGTTAAAGAAAATGGATATAAAACACGTTGAAGACTTGAAAAATTACTCCCAAACAAATAATCATATACTGATAAAAATTTTGACAACTGTGAATGGAGCTGCTGTACCGTGATTGGCATCACATGATATTTCTGCTCGTGCTTCGTGTGGAAGTTCTCCGCTGTGAACACAGCAATAGATGGGGCGTTGACTTTGTAGAAGGTCATTGCTTCCCGGTCAAAGGTGTGGCCAAGGTCATAGTCTGAACGAAGTTCATTGGCTGTGAAAAAGAAGAGGAAAGTAAATGCAATAGTACTCAATGAAAGAAATTGAAATCTGTTAATCAAACTGATTATAAAGGTGACAAAAAAGCCAGTTGGTTGACTAAGGGAACATTGGTTGAATTAAAGATGAAAGTGAGCTGTAAAAGTGAGATTGAATTCTTATATCATTATAATTCAATAAATGCAGATCCTCTATACATTAAAAACCTCTGATCATTTTGATCAAATAACGGATGAAAGAGGATGCATCTCAAAAGACAAATATGGCTTTTGATTGACATATTTTTAGCACTAATTACGCTTGCTGTGAGCTAATTACTTGATGCATCGAATTTGAGAGATTTAAAATCTTTCTTCTCGCGTTTAATTCCTTACCGTCATGTCATAAAAGTAACTCCTATTGTTAATAATGGGAGCCGTCAAGTGAGCAGATCTCTAAGCAGTTATCATAAAATAAATCTCATATCATGAGTAAGAATTTCATATATTAATATGTCTTTAATATTATTCATAGAAGACCGAATTTTTAAAAATCAAAATCTTGTCACTTATAAAAGCCAATAGAATAGATCTGAATATATCACAATAAAATGGAGGCATTATGAATGTGAAGATAACAGACTCATGAACCACTCTGTACGATACGCAAGGTAACTAAAGCAGAGAGATTGATGTGTGGCTTTATGATTCAACTAAGTGATACACGCTTTGGTGAGAACTTTACCACGATGTCGGAGGGCAGTGAAATCAGGTCCTTTACGCTTGAAGTTAATCACTGACACAAAATACTAACATGCAGACAGGAAAAAAAACTGAAAACCAACCCACCGGCATTTTCATATGTTTCAAAGGCAGCGTCATTTGCCTTGAAGAAAGCAAACACTGTGACATCATCAGTCTTCATGAACTTCTTGACGGCCGAGAGAGAAGTGACCTCCGTGGAGGGCGGCCTACGCTCGTTCTCCATGTAAGACACAATGGCTAATTGAAACAAAACACAATTAGAAACAAAATCACCATCTGGAGTCGCAAATGGGCTCTACACGAAACTGAAAAATTGGCAAATGCTTCAGAGAGTGACATATAAATTATTCAAAGTACTGGATCAGCCAACAATTGCACCATAGCACAGTTAACAGCTTACCATGTGCAGTGCGTTCTGTTCCTGTGTAATCAAAGACTTTTCCACGGCGGAAAACTTTCAGCGTGGGGTAGGATTTGATCTCGTACTCCCTGGCAAGGTCACTCTCCTTGGGGCAATCCACTTTATAAATGGGAATCACAGGGTCAAAGGCCTGCAGCCCCTGGGCGGCCTTCTCCAGAACCGGAGCCAATTGCTTACAATGTCCACACCTTATAACAAAAAACAACCAAATACACTCAAGCCAACAGATAAATACACAACATCACATTCAGCTTACCATTCTTATCCAGCCCACCCCTGTATAGCTCACTCTTGCCGCGTTTAAACACTCTTAAAGCAGGATAAGCCTTAACATCATAAAGCCCTGCTAACTCTAATTCAACCGAGGCGTCAATTTTAGCCAACGGGATAGGCGGAGAACTATACCGCAATAACTTGGCGGCTTTTTCATATACAGGGGCTAGGCTTTGACAGTGGCTACACCTGTTTATAATGTCAGCCATGAATAAGACCATGATTATCTTTGCTGAAGATCAAGGTGAACTCACCATGGAGCGTAGAACTCAACCAGGATCAGCTCAGCCGTGTCAACAAATTCAGAGAAATTGGCCTTGGTCAGGTGAAGAACCAAATCTGGAGGTGGCTTCCAGGATGGATCAGCTCGCTCTTTCATGTAACTCACAATTCCTGTCATGGAAAAAAAGGAAAAATCCAAAATTAGGAATTTATCAAGTGTTCTATATATCAATTACAGTAGACTGGGATGCTGAGGTACGAAAAAAAATTGCATGAAAATCAACATCAAAAGCAGAAGAAAAGGAAGAGAGAAAGAACTAAGTTCACCGTCAGAACTTCTCGGCCCGTCGTAAGCGGTTTTGGCACCGTTCTTAAAGAATATAAGAGTCGGGAAACCACTGACGCCATATCTGAGAAAAACAACATTAGACAACAATTGAGCAGACAACACATGAGGAGACAATATAGAGAGCAGAGATTCCACAGAGTCACATGATCTGACCATGCGTGTACTCAGGTCCGTGGTAATCTTCAGCATGGCCAGATAGAACAACCTTGCGTATCGGGTAGTCAGTAGCATTCTTCAGATAGCTTTGAAGCAAAATTGTAATGCAATCAAACGTATCCCATGGAGAAAGGTGAGAATCACATGTGTGTTCTGGCCACCACATAGGATACATTCACATGATTTAACTTTTTCTCTCACTAATTGCATGTAATTAATAGAATATTTCGGTATTTCTTCTTTGTATATACCCATGCAGCTTACTCAGAGGCTAAATCTTTCTCCACTGTTGCGTCCACTTTAGCCAGCGTCACCTTGGGGTCATTCTCCTTCAGGATGCCAGCCGCTTTTTCAAACTCCGGGGCCAAAGACTTGCAGTGGCCGCACCTGAAGGGAGAGCGAGCGATGAGCACAGAACACGACTTAATTCACACCCACCATGGAGCATAAAACTCCACTAGGATGATTTCATTGTCAGCAATCGCATTCTGGAAGTTTGCATCGGTCAGAATGAGCACATCATTCTCCTCTGCAATTTCATTCAGATCCAATTCATCTGTAATAAAAGCATTTCATCATTGAAATATTATTATATGAGCTCCCAACACTGAGCTAGGCCATTACAGTAATCATGATTACAAATGCTTTGAAATACACAAAAAAGGATGTCAACAGGATTAAGTAATATTAAATTAAATTATTATTCATCGCAATGATTGAACACTGGATACATAAATCATGAACGTTTGTACATATTATTTTTATCATTATTGAAAATCTGCCAATTCAATACTAGTAATGCTGCAAATTACTAGTAGTACTAGTATAATTATAGTAGTAAAAGAACTAGCTTGATTGAACTTCAATTAAATTATTAAAAAGTACTTTTTTTTTCCAAGTTCAGCATATAAATTTATCAATTATTAATATGTATATAATTTCTATGGTTAATTATGGTGAATATCGGCAGTTTGTAACATGGAATTTCTAATGAACACTATTCGAATCTTTCGTCGTGAGGAAGAAAGATGCTAAATAGTTTTGCATTGCTTGATTCCCCGTGGTCCAATGAGTGGGGAACCGGTGGGTTATCATCACAAGGGGAGGAGAATAAAGAGTTTGTCAGTGCAAAAAAACGGAAGGACAATTATTTCTAACTAATTCTAGCAGAATCTCACCCTCTTCCGCGTCGGCAGGATCATCGTCGCAGAGAATAAACCCTGAATTTAGAAGAAAGATGCCGAAAACCAGCAGCCACACTTTCCCCATTTTGCTGTCAACAGAATTCGCTGAAGAACCCAAACTTATGAATAGTCATGGATAATTATTATGCATCATTTTGCGTGGCCTCCTTCAAAATCTGCTTCCGCGGTCTAATACAAAACATAGAGTCCAAGATATTTTCGATTGTAACCAATTCAAAAGATAAAATCTAGCTTTAAATGGGTAAGCAAAATTAGTGTGCTATAAATAAAACTAAATAAAACATATGCAGTATGTTAGAGTGACATTTTTTTCGTGAAAATTGAAGCGTAGGAATACTTTGACATAACTTTCAGCCAATCAACGCTTGCCAAGTTAAATTCATGAATATGCAAATGAACTTAGGGACCGTGCATTTCTCTATCGTGGCAATCGGTGAATCGCGCGCGGCCACAGAATATGCGCGCGGCAGCTGTCTCACGACGCAGCCGAACACGTACGTACAAGGCATATTGCGCAAATTGAATTACTCTAGTGCATAATTATACATCCATGACCAGACCACGGAATGATCATTCAAAACAGTGTTAAAACAATCGTATTTAAATTTAGACTAGCAACAAATGCCTATCACATTTAGCAAACAATTATGCCAAAGTGAGACAATGATATCGATCATCGATCGATCGATCGGTCCACAAATCTACATAAAAAATAATAATAATAATAAAAAAATACAACATATACCATAATTATATCCACAATAATGATGACATGCACAGTGAATATAAAATTATGATTCAGAAACTTGCATTCCGCTGAAAATTTTGCGCTAGGAGTGATATGCTCACTACGTACGTTTCACAAACGTTAAAATCATCACAGCATAAATTTTGCACATCCTGTAATCTTTTTTAAAGGCGTTTGGGTAAATTGAAAGACATAGCACAACAGTAATCGATTCTACTCGTTATGCATGTATCAATTATTCACAGGATTCATATGTTAAACATTTCCTGATTCTTCCAAGTTCCAATGTTACATAATTGATTAAAAAAACTGTACTGCATGTCGATGTACCTAATATGATTTTTCTACTCAATGTTAACGATTCCAATGATTTTCAATGGTACTGCGCCTTTCCGAGAAAGTGTTACAAAACAGGTCGCAGTTTATAAACCAAGCAAAATTAAAAGAAATACTTGGTGTGGTATATAGTGTAACATTTCATGCTGCTATTCATATAATGTATACCGGTATTCAAATTTTATCGACATTTTTTTTTTTTTTTTTTTTTTTTTTTTTTGAATGCTGTTGTTTTGAATGTCGCACTAATATAAATTTACACCCTGAAATCAAAACAATGCAGAGTTTGGATTGAGGCGCCATGCCAAAGATGACATTTCATAATGCTCGTTCAAGGGCTCATCTGCTTCAGCTCTCTTCTCGATCACACACCACTCGCATTTAAATGTTCCTGCCTCATTCAAATTTGACTTTTTATTTTATATCTTTGCATAAATGGGCGCAGAATAAGTTAGCCCAGTCTTACTAGTTAGCCCAGTGCTTATTATTGGGAATAATTGGTAATTTTTAGCAAAATTTAAAGTTGTTTTCTTAGGATGCCTGATACGGATTTGGTACACCGGAAACACGTGTCACAATATCAGAGTGACGCTTTCCAATCAACACCTTTTGTCGGCAATC
>KB292298.1:237093-269677 GCA_000328365.1 Capitella teleta
CACGCAGCACACGATTTCCCTGGTTATAGGATCCCCCAAAAGTGACACATTAACCCTCAGCGAGCTTTGATCACAAGCGATGCATCAACTTTGAAAGGAGCAACCAATAAAGAGGACCTCTGTTCATTTTGGAACCTTTTTAGATCAATTCTATGAGCTTTTGTGAGTGACGAGAGACCATTTTAAAATTTGTTTGTCAACTGTGAATCATATTCAAGACAAATTACCGGTAAAATGCGAATTTCCTGCTCAGACAGAATAGCTTAAAACGAGATGAGTGCGAGATTTCTTATATCAGGACTGCTGGAAGATCTGCTCACTCGACTGCTCCTATTGTTAACAAAAGGAGAATTACTTTGGTCATGTCACCACAGTCTGAAATCAAACGCGAGAAGAAAGCGAGATTTCAAACCTCTCAAATTTGATCTAGTATTTGTCTTTTGGGATGCTCTGTCATCCGTTACTAGTTCAAAACAATCAAAGGTCCTCTTTTAAGAGATGATATACCAACAACACCAATCTTCATCCAACCAGGTACCACGATTCGACACTATGCAATGTGTTATGCTGTGGTGAGCACGAGGGTTTTCACTTTTTAGGCCGCGAAATCTGAACCCAGCAAGTTGCCCCTCTGGGAATCGAACCCATGACTCTCTGCACACTAGGCGAGCATGCTACCACCGTGCCATCGTGGCCCCCCACAATGAGAGTACGCGTACTTGGATACTCAATCTGCATGACGTCCACTCCCACTTGATGAATAGGTTCCGAGGCCAAAACCGCCAAATGACCTTGATGTGACACATTGAAGTTGAAGAGGGGCAGCTGAGGGTGGGCGTTGCGCAGAAATGGTTTGCCTTTCTCCGTCCTCTGTAGGTCAATCTCCTTGAACGGGATGCCGAGGGATGTCGCAATTGCCTTGCGAAGCAGCAAACGACCGCTCTGTAATTGAGAACAGAGAACTAAAGAAGCAGATGAAGGAATTGAATCAATTGATATCTATTATTAATCTAAACATTAATTATTATTGATAATGATCAATGTGTAATCAGTTTAAACATGGAGGGTTAACATTCCTCAGGGGTGTGATTGACTTTCAAAGAAAAAAACTGAAAATATTTTGCACCAGTAAAGGGTGCGAAAGGCACCCGAAGTTAAGGGGGTCAGGGCATGCTCCCCTGGAAAAAATTTCAAATCGGGGATGCCCAAAAAGGTAGTTTGCGCATTTATGAGAACCCAAAATGCAGAATAGAAATTGAAAAATCAGTAAAGGGGCAGAAAAAAATTAAAAATCTGACCACTCAATGTAAGAAAATGAAGTCAGGAACAAATGTACCATTATGTAGCCAATGGCCAAAGGACAAAATAATACACAAAAGAATATTTATGCTGTTGATTTGAATCTTTTAGCGGCTGCCAGCTTCTGCAGTGTTCAGCGACGGGATTTAATTTAAAAGATCCATGCGAGCACAAGATCTCAATCGTTACTTAACTTTCCGCCTCAGTGCATTCATCACTGAAATGCGTATCCCATGCCACAAGCAAGTGTTTCACATTGGTGAAGAGTGTTACATGTAACAAAACTTTATATTTGACATTAGACACAAAATATAGATGCCCAGTATATATACACGTAGCAGCTGATTGCCTCAACTGTGAACTCAACATACTCGCTTACGTACATACGCCCTCATTTGCATATTGAGCTGACGCAAGTTCAAGCGTATAACGTGAAGCGGAGTCTAAAATTTGGAAATCCAAAGAACAATGGATGACGGCGCTTTATTTGAACAAGTTAAAAGTGATTCAATCTTGTGAAACAGAAGCCGTTGCCGAGAATTGTGAAAATTGATAGGGGCGTTGGGCGGGAGAGAAAGAAAAAAAGGTCACCTCATGAATGACATGTTACAATGCCTATACTGATACTATATAACTATAAAGTCTAAAAACTCAAAATTTCATCATTGGAATTTATAGTTTCGCCCGCTCGACACATGACCGCCCCCATATCCTTATAATAATGTCATGAGATCTCACTGGATTAGAATCGATCTCAAGAATGACCCGATCAGACCCCCAAGAAATGGATTTCTGGAAAAAAACGAAGTAATCACAACCCTGATACATGCTGTCAATTAGAAAGACAGGATCACCCAAGGGTCATGCTCTCAATAAGCAGCGCTACAGACCATAGCTGCCTTGGCATCCCGCTGGAACACAAATCGACCAATCCTTTCTCTCTCTTCCGGCTGAACTGCCCTGTTTGCTCTCAGCCATTGCTCTCGAGTTGGCTTCCAGTCATTGAAGCGAAAAGTCCAACGCAAAGAAGCCATCTTGGTGCCGACTTGCATGAGATGCGATCGAAATGCGGGTCGTCTTGAAAGCCTAAGATGTCAATATCAGTCTGCATACGGCTGATACGCCAATCATTCAGATGATACGGGCGACCGGGTGGCAAATCACAATGGCACGTCATTTATTATCGCTCAGAGGGTACTCAATTCGGAAACTGCCTCTATATGTACAATGTCAGGAGTCCATTGAGATATTAAGATGGATATAATTATCCAGATGTCCTGTTAGCAGCAGATCACGCGACTGCATGGGTCAATTATAGGGAAGATGAGCAATGAGGCCTTATTCCTCAAACCTCAGCAGCCGAGGGAAATAACTCAAGAGTGCGTCATGATTTCCCTGACAGATCGCCGCAGTGTGTCGCTTCCATCGGGGCTGACGTTTTCGCGCAAAATCTGCTCCCTACGGAGTGTGTGACTCGTGCAGTGCCACATGTACATACATGTAAATGCGCATTTTAGGAAGAAGAAAAAAATAATAATGAAAAAAAAATATCCTATGTTGCTTTGTATGTTTTTGTTGTTGTGTGTTGTGCACTTTTTGGTCAACCGTTTCTCCGTAACTAACAACGTTTCATCATTCATCTCGCAGCCATTATTATTATATTCATGGATGAATTCTAAGAGAGAGATATCTGCTACAGTTGTATTATTGTTATGCAATTGAATTTGGACAGTAGTAAGACATGGCAGTCCTTAGCAGTGTGATGTGTAATTATATATAATCTGAATTCATAGCAAAGTATTTCCTGTGAGAACAGAACCGCTTCACGGACTTCCCAAAACAATGTTCGGCTAATCGTAGGTGAATGGAACTATGAGATTTTAATGAATCACTTATCATTTTGGGACGATTGAATTGCAAACAATTATAGCCCATTCGAAGGGGTGCGCGATACAGCGAAGAACAAGGAATTAATGTATCAAATTTTAAACATTGGAAAATAATTTAGAACAATTAATTATACTAATTATACTAATTATACTAACTATAATAATTATACTATGGACATAAAAGAGGAGGAAACCCAGTGTAGAGGGGGAATTTCTGGAACACGAACAAACAGTATTGGGTCTTATCAGATAATATCGACACCAGTTATCTGAATTATGACCAGCTGAAATGATGAACGATTAATATCATCGATCTTCTTACTTTTATTTTTATAATAATACATTTACATATGTGTACGTAGTACATACACAGTGTCTTACTTGATATAATTTATTGAATGTCACCTTCCACACTTGTAGGTTGCACCGAAGCAGCAATCATGAGCAAGAACGACGCAGCTGCTCCGAACCAGAGCAACACGATTCTGCAAATCGTGCGAAATAAAAACAATTTGGAAGACATTACGTTGAAGAGACGAATGGGAGATTTCAAGAAGTCGCTGGGCATAAAAATTGGGGACATCGAACAAGAAAGATTAGACGTCTTTGACTTCATCAAACAGCTCAAGTTGTGTGAATCGGACGAAATGGGAGAGTTCAAAAGGTCAGTTCTCGCATAGTCAACTTCTAGGGTGATTAAGATCTGATCTCATTCCAGCCTAAACGAGGACCTGAGGCAGAATCCTCCGACCACCTCGCGAGCCAGTTCGTCGTATATCGTGCCCCTCATCTCCACCAAACTGACTCCCGTGAGCCAAGCACATCCGAAGATCAATGGTCCGTTCACCATCGACACTCGCATTGTGCAAACAGCTCCAGCGTCGGTGCTGTGGAAAGACCCGAACATGATCAGCCTAAAGGACATGTCCGCCAAAACCATCGACAATGGCTTAGAAAAGCGCAAACAAAACACTCAAATTATTCCGGAGAAGTGTATGCAACGATTGGCGACCACGGGATGGGCGGACGCCCTGCTCACACTGCAGGCACAGAACTCGCGAAATGAGAAAAAGAAGAAGAAAAAGAAGAAAGCACATCTACAACAGAGGCAGAGAAATTCCGTCGACGATGAAATCTTAGACGAAACAGCCTTCAAAGGCAAGGAGCGTCTTGAGCTCCCTCCCACGGGAACAGTCCCTCGCGTCAGATCGGAGCTGATCATTCCAGATGCCGTTTCGGCCGAAGCGCAGCGAGAAAAGTTCANAATCCGACCGAGCACGACAGAGAAGTTGAAGAGGAAACAGAAAGAGGTCATCAACAACCCGAAACCGAAACCGAGGGAAGATCGCGTAAGTGAAAATGAAATTCAGCATGCAGATGATTTCGAAGCGGGAAAACGAGCCGCGGAGGAGTCCGTTTTGGAGGCGAAGAGGAGACGTCGGCGGAGAGAGGAGAGGCCGGGTTCCGACATCCTGCGCATGATTCTCGACCGCAAAGCTCAGAAGATAATTCCGAAAAAGGTCAACAAGGTCCCAATGGCCACGAGGATCAAAACATTCTACGAAAAAGTTCAAGAAACGTCGAAGCCTCCGAGCAGCAAAACTAATATGTCAGTGTTTCTGCCTCCGATATAATTAATCGGGTGATTGCATATATTATATATATATATTTTTTTTTTTCAAAACCATGTACGTATTATATGCATTTTTTGTCATGATTTTGGTCAGATATAATTAATTATATATACATGTAATTGATGAGGGTGTCTTGTATTTCTTGGCTCTGTTGCATGTGGAGAATTAAAAGTATAATGAATTAAAACAGTGGTGTCGCGTGTGTTCTTTTCGGCGGGTGTTCTTTCCTGTCAGATTTTCAAGAACTGCATGACAAATTTACACGCTGTCTCTTGCATTCATGATGCTCTTGTTTTACTCTGCGACATGTGACCACGGGAGAAGAGAAAACCTAGCCTTTCGAGCCCAGAGATCCGTGATGACCTCAGCTCTTAATTTGCCTCTAAATTTGGTTGAAGTTCGACTTCCAGTGATGACCCACGCGACTTTACCCGCTGAAGTCGCCCCATTTGTTGATTCACATGCGAGCCGACTGGTCACAAATGCATGGATGGGTCCTTCAAGCGATGTGGCGTCCATGCAATGGCGGAGGGAGGCAAGGTAGGAAGGAGCACCGCACAGTGCACTGACCTGAGCTTCCATATCAATTAAGTTGTTCGTCGAAAACCACACCGATGTTTCGCACAGTGCGAGCCGGCGTGATGAGGTGACCATTGAGTGGACGCTGCGTGTACGATGCTGCAACATGTTTGGATGAAAGGTACAACTCAGTTTTCGATTTGTTCAATTTTAGTTTCTTTTTGAGTCATCTAGTACATGTATTACATATATCATAGTTAACGTGAAGAAATCCTTCAATATATTACATGCTTCAATAAACATTTCTGTGAATGTACATTTCTTAATAAAAATGAAGCCTAGATTGTCAGACAAGTTAGCTTCCGAGCGTTGATTAGATGATCTTATCTAAATGCTTCTGAAAAATACGCTGTTTATTACTAGGACTCATATCGTAAGTGTATTTGTTTGACCCGTAGAACCCATGACAAGCAATAGCTGTATGCGCTTGAAGCATTTTATGTTTGTGTTATCATGTATCTATTGTTATGCTTCAAATTCTAATTGTCATGTTTAGATACGTCTGAAAATAATTAACGATGAGACACATGCACAATATGGGAACTTGGTTCATAACATGACATTATGAATAAAATAAAAATAGACATGGTGGAATAAGTTAAATAGATATTCAACGTTGAAATTTCCCACAAGATGATGGTCATGAACAAAAAAAAAAGGCATTTTATTGAACAAAGTTCATATCATTAGGAAAAGGCAAAGAAAAAAAAAAACGAGAGATAAAAATGAAAGAATCCTTTTCACAAGCTGTAACACTAGCCGTGACCCCTGGGTCATGAGTCGTAGACCCCTGGTCTGGCAGGTCAAAGGTCACGTAATGGCGCTGTGGTAAAATGAACTTTCCGGAAGAAACAGTTGCCAACACTTTGACCCAGGGGGCGGAGAGGAGTTTCATTTCTTGGGAGCGAGTGGTTTCCCTCGGTCCTTGCCGCGCAGCTTCAATCCTGTGAAAGAATACAGCTTCAACTCAACTTCTCCTTTGACCTCTTGGCTTACCAAGGGTGCGCTCCAACTTGGACATAACTTGGTTGTTGGGGATGGCTTTGCCAGCCTCGTAATCATTCACGACTTGTGGCTTCTCATTAATTTTCTGAGGGTAAAGAAATAAACCAGTTGAGAAGGATTGAATTAAGAAATCATGCTCATTTATGCACCGTGGCAAGTTCCTTCTGCGTCAGATTCTTGGCCTGGCGTCCCTGTTGGATCAAACGCGCGGTGTCGAGACCAACGTGAGAATGCTTCAGCTCCTCTGTCTCACGGTCCAAACGAGCGGTGTTGGCATTGGAGGAGTGCTGCTTGTTTTGACCAGCTGAGACTGAATGAGAAAAAAAGACTCATATCAATCCATCATTGTTGTTCACTGTTATAAGAGATAATATAAATACAATACAAAATATTGCCCTCAAGATTATCATTCCTATATTTCGCTTTAAAATTTTTTAATGAAAAAAGTTGTTCTCAACGATTTAAATAGTCACATTTCTTTGATTTACAATCATATTAATTATAAATTAATAATTAATAATTAAGCACAGCATTCTACCATTGAAAACACTATTACTGGCTTTCTTTGCAAAGGAAATAAAAAGAAGACTTTAAGGTTAAATTAAATAACGTTTCACAAAATTATTAATTAAAGGAGAAAGAAAGAAACTTTAAAAAAATATATTATATAACATTCAGAAGTATTGCGACAAACATACACTTCTTGGAAGTTTCCACTTCCATTCCAGACCTCTGAGCAGCATTCACAGCCTGAAATAAAATACAATAATCAGATACATGTAACATATTACATAATGATGACAACGAGAAAGAACATGCTCGATGTCCAACTATGACCTCGTTACCTACCTGCTGCGATCTTTTCTCAGTCGCCTTCGGAGTCCTCTTGCGCAGGTATGTCACATCATCCCAGCCAACCTCAGCCATTTTGAGATTAATAGATTATTTAGGAATACTTCTGAGGCAAATTTGAGCACCGAGCAGCGTTGAAACCTGCAGAACTCGGCGTTTTTATGGCGAAACGGAAGAAGTTGTGAACTGATGGTGCAATCGTCTGTAGGGGGCTACTTCCGGTGTCATGGCGGCGTGTTCTGTCAGTCCGGCGGACGGGGACAGACAAAGCGCATTTTCTGTCGAAGACGCAAAAGGTATGTTGTTTAATCTCAATAAAGGATACAATATGGATAATTTTCCTCACAATTGATTCATTTTCAACAATGCACTAAATAATTATTCGCGTTTATAGCCAGTTTCGAATTATCTTGAGCGATAATACAGTTTTCTTAGCTCGGTTTGAGTTTCAGTTTGTTTAGTTTTCAAACCTGTGCGGCAAAGTTTGTCGTTATACGAATGGTCATTCGGAAATTAAAGATGTCTGTTCTTCTGTGAAAATGGAACCGATATGTGTACTTCATATGGAAAATGCAATTCTCAGTTGAATGGACAAGTGGTGAGTTACCTGGTTACTGAGTAGACCCCGAAGCCACCACAGGGAGTCTTACCAGTGGGCTCTGGATACAGGGAATGCCTATGTAGCCTTCTAGATAGTATATAATAATATCAAGGGAAGTCACTGATTTCTCACCAGAACAATAACAAAGCCTCGGAACCTACATTCCCCTCACGGGAGAGAGCTGAGGCTTCGGATCTGGCAAGATTATGAATAAATGAACCTATAGACACCAAAAACTCCGCACGGCAGTGACTAATTAGTCATTAATTGCACAAAAATGCTTCCATTTCCAAAACGACTACCAACGGGCACGATCGCTGCAGCATTCGACCTTCACCTTAACAAGCCGCTCAGTGATTGATCAATAATAGTCCAGCTGAGAAATGCAATTGAAATTAATCAGAGCATTCACTCGATAGAGATCAGTCCAGCAGTATGATTCTATAAATTATTGGATGCATATAACAGTATTCAGATAATTTTATAGTTCATAATACTGGTTATAAATTCTAAAGTTATTAGATAACACAACATGTTGTGAGGTATATAAAACGATTCTAAATCTATACACCAGAGGGCGCTGTGTGTGTCGTCTGCTAATTCCCGTCAAGTCAACTTACTTAAATGCAATGTGTCTTTTAACTCTAACTCCTTTTTCTAACCTATTCCATGCTCAATTTGACTCTCAGAATAGCTTTTATTGTTCCAGAGACAATTACAGACAGGATGTTTCACTCTAAAGCCAATCTGTTAAATTAAGAATGTATCCTGAGCTCTACACTTTTGCAGCTCCATTCCGGTTTTAAGGATTTTATTTCCACATTTAGCGATCGTGAGTTCGCTGCGCGCTGAAAATTTGCTGCGGTCCGACAAAATGGATGCATCGTACCCGTTGCTAGTTGTTTTGCAACTGATTGGATTTTTGGCCAATTAATTAGTAATTAGGCGTTGCCGTACGAGATTATTGGTGTCAATCGTTTCATTTATTGGTGATCTTGCCAGATCCGAAGTTTCGGCTCCCTCTTTTGAAGAGAAGATTGCTTTCGAGGCAAGCGTCCTAAGATTGACAGGAATCAGTGACTTCCCTTGATATTATATATATAGACAGAAAGCATTCACTGCATTGAGTTTTGTCCACATCTGCTCGCTCACTGGTAAGACTCCCTGTGGAAGCCACGAAGTTTAATCTTCATGGCTGGCTGGCAGCTTTCATCATTCATGAGTGGTTAGCCATAATCCCATGGCTGGCTGTGGCTGGAGACCTCCATGGTTCAACCATGGCTCAGCCGCAACTTTTTCCACTAAATTTTAATCATAATTTATAAACTCTACTAAACTCTACAAAACAAAACAGATATCTCTGTTCAATAAGTTTATTGAGCACAAATTGACTCGGAAGAAAAACATCAGTAACAAAAATAAACAAACAAGGAAGATGTAGCTTGCACGAAAATACTTCAGAGTAACATAAATACTGGTTCCAATCAGACTAGAAAAACATAAAATAATGATAATAAAGTGAAAAAAAATTGCATTTCATAAAAAATGCATTTCAACCGAAATACCTTTGAGGCACATGAATACTAAACTAAGTACCAGTAAGAGAGAGAACAAAACAAGGCAAAGTGAACGAGTTTACAGAAGATGGAAATTGTCATGAATGAAACAAATTGATTGACATCGGTGGGGTGCCAGCGAAGACCTCTTGCCATTCAAGATTATACCAGAGCGAGAGAAGATTCACTCAACTGGCACACTTTCTGCGCTCAAACAGAGATAGATTCTGGCCAGACAAGACAGTTGGGGTAGAGAACTAAGAGAAGCCATATTTTCATTCCAAAACAACAGCGCTGATTCTGTATACATGCTTGCCATAGCGAGATATGCAGCTATTTCTTTATCTATGTCAGTGTTTAGAGATTCCTCCTCTCGCGCTTTCTTAAGGAGCTGCTGGTTCAGGGTAGAGGCCACATCTTCACTTGTAGAAGGAGCAACCGCATACGTTCCACCAAATATTTTGTCAGATTGCCTGTAAAGCGAATGAATAGAAAATGTGTCATCAGCACTGTACACATAACTTGACTATATCCACTTCTCAAAGACAGATTTTAGCTTGGCTGGAGCTTCATCCCCAGAAACCAATCCAACAACACAAGGATCAAACAAGCTGGCCTCCAGGACGAGACCCTCAATAGCAATACGTTGTTCAATTTTCTGTGATATATTATTCTTCAATGAAGAAATCTCTGGTAGGTCCTTTTCTTGTGGTGAGCATAATTTTTAAATTTTCCTCTGAATAAGTGGCACTGTTGATAAACCAGTACATTCCTCACTGAGAAGGAGAGTGACGGTTTCGAAGAATTCACAAAGCTGTTCAAGCAGTTGTAGTTGGTCATCAATTATCACGAAGTGAACCTTGCCGATGCGTTTGAGGACTTCATTAACAGTGCCAATTGAGGACACAATCGATTTACACTTGGCAAAGACACTGTTCCATCTTGTAGGCACGCTATTCTTGAGTCCACAGGGAGGGTCATGAGTAGAGCTGGCCGAAGCTTCGGATTCGGCTTCGGAATTCGGCGAATATTTGCCCACCCCCGAAGCTTCGGTGGTTCGGCTTTTGCCGAAGCGAGGAGGCCGAAGAGTGAAAAGAAAAACCCAGAAAAAAGTGTAAACAGCCACCCTGCAGTTCTATTGGGAAAGCAAATATATATTCATGAAGTCTGTCAGTTGAATAGTAATGCTACATGTATGTAGAATAAGTATCCATAATAATTATGTCACATAATCAGCTTATTTCCAAGACATGCATTCCCTGGATATTTAATAAGGTGCCTGTAGGGATCACAGGTTGAGAAAAATAGAGACAGCCGAGGATCTCAATACAGAAGAACTGAACTTTATTGCACAGGTAAGCGTTTATATATTGTAGTGTGATAATGAAGCGATTGAGTGGATATGCGATTGAGTAGATATGCGATTGAGCAGATGAGCGAGTTTGTCATAATGTGGCACTGCTACAGTGCCAATACAGTACTTGTTTGGCGAATAAAAGTCAGAATGAATTTCTGGCAGCTATCCAGACAACTGTCTAGGGAATATGTTAATGGTTTCCTTATAAGGATTGTTGTACTATAACCACGCCCCTATGTTGGTCACCTGACCGTGTATCGGATCGTAATTGGCTGGAGACTTTGTGACCTTTGTGACCTAAGCAGATTCCCCCTTCCCCCCAATTTTATGACATGTATCCCAGGGCTTGTTCCCAAAATAGAATTGAATTACTAATTAGCATATCATTTAAATGTGGCTCAGGGAGCTTCAAACTTGAAAATCAATACTGTCAAATCTGTCCTCATGGCAACTGCTGCAGCGCTAGCAGGGGTGCAGGGAGGGATAGTACTTTCACTTAATGATCTTCCAACTCTCCCCAGGGTATACTATATATAGGCCTGTACATGCACTCACACAGGATATTTAAAGGGAGAAACCACATAAAAGGTGGAATTAGAGGATTTTTATCTAGGCCAGCATAGTGAGGATGTTTCATTACAGAAGTTGCAAATGATTCGGCTTCGGCTCCGGCGAATAATAGACTTTGGAAGCTTCGGCTTCGGCGATTCGGCCTTTTTCATTATTCGGCCAGCTCTAGTCATGAGATAATCATAATGATAATGCAACTTCTGTGAGGTTATCATCGTCAAGTAACTCTTCATATACTTCCGTCAGTTCCTCCATCAAATCAACTTCTTTTTTTTTCTCGTCGAACCTCACACATGAGGTGTGTTTTGAAATGTAAAGTATTGACTACAGATTTGCAGTGCAACACTAATTCTTGCACCTCTGTTGACTTGTTGATTCCATCTGTAATCAGCATATGAAGGGAATGCGCAATACATGTCACTCTTTCATGTTTCAAAAGATGAGACAGCTTGAGCATGTTGGCCGCCCCATCTGTAGACTGTAGTGTCGAAGAATACAGGCTTTGGGCCAGGAAAGAATTCATCAAGCACCTCACGTAACTATTGGATAATTTGGATTATGATGGCATTGCCTCATCCTTGACAAACCTTCGGAGAAGTCCTTTCAATAAAGCTTTGAGGTCTCTTGAAAGGAACGGAATGAGAGGTCGATCCGTCTGGTATTTCAACATGAACGGTGAGAAGATCTTGCAAATGGACAGGAAGAAATGGAGATGTGGAAGGGTGAAGTGATCCTTCTGGGCTGCTCTCAAACTCTCATGACTGTCAGATGATTGGGAAGCCTTTTGTAAATATTTGCTTAAATCTTTCCAAACTTCCAGAGCTCTTTCCACAACAGGTTGATTCTCCAGCCTGTGATGTCCACAATACTTGCGAGGGAAAACCTCTGAATCTGTAAACTGATATAAGACAATGTTACCAGAGCATAATTCTTAGTAGGGCTAGACTTACCTCAGTGAAATCCTCTTTCCTGCAAGGTTGGTTGTTGAAATGAGAATGGAGAGAGCGAATGATACTGTCCACGTTCCATATCTTGAATCCAGTTTTCACATAGTTTTCACATAGTTGTTACTACATGTATCAATGAATTGGATCTTCATTTACCTAGTTGGCATGCCCTGGACAACATTGTGGACGGGCAGAGGTAGCTGTTCCTGATAGTTCTTTAACTCTTTGCACGCCTTGTGTGAGTGCCTGAAGTGGCCGACGATTTTAATCGTCCTCTGCTTGTCCAGCGCATCGTGGATTACCAGTTGAAGTGTGTGTTTGATTTCTATTAAATTTTTCAATATTACAGACAGAATTGATCTTGAAATTATGCAGTGATTTGTCATTTGTGCGTCATCATAGACGTCATCATTTGCTCTGCTTGAAAAAATAATTAAATTATATATATATTAAATACTCTTCCAACGTTTCACTCACCTCAGATTATGCAAATATATCGAGTCTTTGAGGTATGTATGCTGCCAGATTTTGTCTATAAAACAAAAGTCATAGGTAAGGCAAGCAGCCTACACGAATGTGGTTTAGAAGCCAGGAATTCAGACTGTTTTTCTGACCTCCAGTGTCTTCAAACTTTCACCATCACAAATTCACAAGGAACTGATCATACATTCACATAAATAATTATATACTTTGAAATTACCTTGATACTATATTATTATAATAACCCACCTTTGTAGATAGATGACAAACTGGTTCTTTAAAGCTCACATCCATCTCTTCATCTCATGCTTTGACTCTGTTCAGCACCAAAGCAAGAAACAAGCCAATGGCTTGGCTGGTGGCTTATTGCAGGCGAGTTGAATGCTTTTTGAAACTCCTTGAATATGTTGTGGCCCATGTTTTGCATCAGTCCATTTATCTCTGCTAACAGATTTTTACCAAGGTTAAACTTGGCATGGGGAGTGAGGACATTGACCAGGGAAAATTGGTGAGTGAATATCTCCACACCAGAGTCTGTAGAACTTTGATCAACCTCACCTTGGTAGATTTGGGGCAGCGGATTGTATTGCTGTGTCCATCTTGGGTGGAACAAGTCATGATCCAACACAAGGCCCAAAAACTGTCGAGCAGCAATGACATGCCTGCAAGGGAGCAGATGCATCTGGAAGAAGCCACAGGTGCACTGCCTCCCATCCTCCTCCACCAAACACTTTATGCTGCTGCTTCCTTGTTTTGAAACCTCAACACCACCAACTTCACTTGTGCTGCACAAGAGTCAATGCCAAATCAAATGCAGCTGGTGTGAGGAGGTTTTGCAAGGATGGGAAGGCAGTCTTCAGAGCAAGCCTATAAGGAACAGAGGATAGTCCATAAGGATGTGAAGTCAGAAAAAAAGAAAAACCTATTGCTTGTGGTACATAATTTTGAAAGAGGCTACGAACAGTCCAGCGTCGCAACACGCAAACATGAGATGAATTGACAGACACAGAAGACATAGTTTGAGAAAAATTATGACCATGAGGAACATCTTTAAGTCTCTCTGCTAGAGGAGCAGCTGGTGAGCCACCTGTTGCACCCTCACATAGCACCTGGTTATGTCCTCCACCACACACACTGCAAGATGCCTTAAGCTGTGTCCTTTGCCTGAGGACAAACACTTGAAGCAGAGTCCGCAACGCTTGAGGTTGTCTTTCCGCTGCTCCACTGGAACGTTACTGATGTTGTAACAGCGTTCAACCAAATGTCCTCCCCTGCCACACACAACACAGTCCGAGCGGCTATGCAAAGCCATGGCAGCATCAAAGGTAGACAGAATGCCGTCTGAATATTCTCATATATATCTGAGATCGCCGCTGACGAATAGCCTACATCAAAGTAGGGCGTATACTTGATTTTTTTCCTTTGCATAACACTCTTAGTGCAAATTGAAGCCCATTCTTTACTGAATCAGATGCAAAAGAACACTTGTTGATATCTCTAATACTTCCTGAGTTATGAGTATGAACATCAGTGGGGGGTCAATAATTTTATGGGATCAATTACATTGGGACAAAGCATTTATTTAGGTAATGATGAGCTCAATCATAAAATGGTCATTGTGTCCAGTTCTGAGGATATATTTGGCGATAGCTCATTAGTTATTGCAAAAAACCTATGCAAAGTATACATTTTTGGAATTAGTAAGACCGTGGGGAGAGATTGAGTTACATTGTGGGGCCAAATGTCAATTATCCATTTCATCAGTGTCCATTATACACTGTAAATGAACATTAAAGCCATGCTATGCAATTTTTAACCACAAATAATGATGCAAACAGCAAAGGCATTGGACATGACCACTCTTCACATGGACAAGTATCAATTTCATGATGGACAAGTGTCAATTTCACAATGACAGTGTTTGGGAACGCGCCAATAAGTCAGAAATAGCTTTGGCAATTGACAATTAACTTTACTGAGGTCAATGATCATTCAGTTTGGTACCGTCCTTCATTTGTATCCGATAAAACTTTTTCTTGAGGAAAAGCTTGTTTGCCGAAGTTTGTCGATCGAAGTGCGCTACCAATCGGTCCCACGCATCCTTCGCCTCTATTACTGACTTCTTTTGATATGCAACACGACGTAAGCTAGCCCCCTTTCACTTCTTCTGCAGAAATCTGTTGTCTGCTGTTCATTTGCACCCACTTGTAGTTCTTCTGTCCCATTTACGATGCTCCACAGTCCTTTTGCCTTCAGAAGATGTTTCATTTGAAACTTCCAAGTTTGCCAGTCATTCTGTCCACCAAGTTTATCAATATTAATGACTGGTGGCAAAAAGATTATTCTATCTATTTCCGAAAAGAAAATAAAAAATATCCAGGGGTTTAGTCGCAGGACACGCTGATATGACAAGGCCCATTGTAAAAGATGGGGAACTCGGAGTTTCATCACAGCTCCTGACGTCACGCTTAATTAGCAATATATCTCCCGCGAAATCGTTAGCGATGATATTCCTTGTGTGGGCCAGGCATAGGAATCATTTTTGGTGCATCAAATAACGACTCAAAGTCCATTTTTAACCAGTTCTCCCTCCCTTTAAACTCACGAGGAATGTTATCAGCAGTTCAAGACTAAATCCCAAAGACCAGTGCATATATCTAAGTGCTGCTGTTTTGGCGATATAATAACTGATTTGGATATCAAAAGAAGTGAATCAGTTCTCATGCAGTCACTTTCCACTCTCAGAGATATTTCAGCTGATAAATGACCTCTGCTCATGAATGAATTGTCCTCCCCAGCTGCCCTGGATGACATCCTGGATGCGTTTAACAACCCTGAGAACGCCCTGCGTCTGAACGAGGCTAAGGAGGCGGCTGGCAATGACATGTTGCGCATGATGCAAATTGTGTTCCCGCTGACCACTCAGATCCAGATGGAGGTCATCACGAAATACGGATTCACTGGCGATGGAGACGGTCAGTGGCTCCCTCTTCATTCACACTCTTCGTTCATCCTTTTTATTCACCCTCATTTTAAGCTTTTTCTCCTCACAGGAATCATTCGCTTTGCGCAAACCTTGAAGCTGCTTGAGAAGCAGGACGCCCAGGTCGCTGAGCTCAATAGTCAGCTGAGGTCGACCATCATGCCCCAGATGGCCGCTCCAGAGGCCCCCCTCTGTGCTCCTGAGCCATCGTGACTCAAATGTGCTCGGAACTCTCGCTATTTATTTTGTCAAATCGCATGTTGACCCTCATGTTATGACTTTGTTTTTCTTGATTTTACTCATTCTCATTATGAAATTTATGCTTTTGAAATTTGAATAAAATAGTTTGTATCTGTACTTATCTTTTTTTGGTGATCTCTGATCAATGTGAGCTGCTGCTCAGTTGGTGTCATTATTTCCCTTTGAGCAGATATCTCTGAGATGATCTGAGTCAGAATCTACTTTTGAGATCAGCAATTTGGCAGCAACATTCGCGTTAATATCTGCGGGGAATGTGAAACAATGTATAAAAAGCTCATCTGCTCCTTGTCTTATCTTAGCCATTGTTACAATTGGAATTTTTCATATGTTGGTTTCCTTACTCAGTCTCTCATGAAAATAAGTCAAGAGGATGAAACGTGCAAAGTATATTTATTTCACCAAAACAAGATATCACAGTCATCAATCTGGTCAGTCATCAGATTATTTCTTTCTGCTTTTGCCTGATGACCGGTTACTCTTACCAGACGTTGGTTTATCAGCAGTTGTCTTGGCTGAGGGGGAGGGCGAGGCCTTCTTATCAGGGGAGCGCGAGGCCTTCTTATCGGGGGGGGAGCTTGGCGTCTGAGGTGGTAGGTTGACCTGTGGCCGATCTGTGCCAACCAATTTCGGAGCTTTCTTCTCTTCAGCGTCCAGTTCCATTTGAGCGATGATTCTTTCCAATTCGCGGATTTTCTCTTTTTCCGAGCTGAGCTGAGATTCCAGGTCGAGTGCTTTCTCCTCCATCTGCTGAGCTCTCTCTTCTGTTGATCTGAGGAGGAATAAAGTTCAAAGGTCAAGGATTGGGGTCAATGTACTCACAGAAGTTCGTCTTGCAGCTGACTCACCGCAGCCAGCGCCTCGTAGGCCTTCTTAGTGTCGGGGGTCACGACGGGGGTGGTATCATGCGTGACGGCTTCTCTCTTCGTGACGTGCATCTCTCGTGGAGCCTGCGCTGGGTCCTGCTCCAAGCAGTGAGTGTGCGTGTTGTTGTCGTGACCTAGGTACTCCAATTTCTCCCCCTTCTCTTCCTCTTTCTCTTCCTCTTTCTCTTTATTTGTCCCATCCACTTCAACTAATTCTTCTCCATTTTCAGACGTATCTTCCACTTTTTCTACATGCTCAACGTTTTCTTCTCTTTCAGTCTTTAATTCTTCTGCTTTGACTTCCTCTTTTGTTGCTTCTTCTTTATTTTCTTCTTTAGGTTCTTCCTCTTTTATTTCTTTCAGATCTTCTTCATTTTGCTTTATTTCTTCTTTCTCTTTATCATCTTCCTTATTTCCTTCTTGAATTTCCTCCCTTTTCTCTTCTTTCTTTTCCGCTGCTTTCTAGAAACTCATCCAGATTACAACTGCTCATCCTATCAATACAACCAACCTCCCCTTTCGCCTCCTCCTCCTTCGCTTCCTCTTTCTCCTCTTCTTCTTCCTCTGATATCTCTTCTTTCGTCTTCTCCATGTCTGTTGTTTCTCTGCCCGCCATCTTTCAAACACAACCGAATAAACAAACCAACACAATCAGCGCCTCACCTCAGCCGTAACGGGTGTCGCCGCCACCATCAGAGAACTTTTGGTGTTTTCTGTTGAGAGGGCAACGGGCTCAACGTACTCTTCGCCCGTCAGCTCACAAACCATGATTTTGGCTGTTCTCACCCAATCATCGCACTCGGACTGAGAGAGAAGAGCAGAGTGAGACAGAGTGAGAGTGGAGAGAGAGGCAGCACCTTGAGCAGCATCAGCTCCTGGTATTCCTGCTGGGCGTCGTCTTCCCTTGCGTCCATCTTCCTCTGCATGGTTTCCGTGACGATGCCGCTGCAGCAGCTGAAACGCAACATAATCAAGCGTATGTTTGCTGTGAGAGGGTGTCATACATGGAGACGTATTTTGTGAAGCTGGTCATTTGTTCAAAGAGCAATTTAGCGTTGCTCTGGAGTTGGCCAATGGTGGCGCTGCCCAGCAACACGGCCTCTTTGGCTTCAGCCGTGTGGTGCTTCTGGTCGGGCGCCAGTCGTAGGAGCATCTGGACCATCCACTTGACGGCATCAATGTGCATCGTGGACACTTGCTCAACCAGTTTGGCGTCTTCGTTGTCAATGCCATTTGTGGTGGAAGACAGCCACTTCTGCGTCACCTGCAACACAGTATCCACGGAGACTCTGTTTGCAAGAAGAATGAGGAGGGAAACAGAGGTGAAGGTGAACGCACGTGGGGTGCTCTTCCTTGTTCTTCTCGTCCTCTTTCTGCGTAGAGCCAATCAGAGCGAGGCAGTGCAACACGAAGGCTGACCACTCGTCCAGGCACTGCATGAAGCGCAACCAATCCTGATCCTGAAGAGGATTCGATCCGTTCAGCAACATGTTCACTTTGCCGCTCCACATCTCAAAGGCGTTGCCAAGGTGAATCAAACCGGTTGCTACGCCTGCCAAACGGAGTTCTCATTATCACCATGGAAACGACAAGCCTCTTACCATTCTCTCCTGTGAGCCGTACGTGGTACTGTTTCACCAACACTGCTATCTCCTGAACAACAAGCATGAAGCACGTGGCATGGCATTGCAAGTAAGTACCTCATTCATGTTCAGCATGTTCAAGTGGTCTGGATGGTCCTCTCCATTTTCCCCTCTGTGTCGATTGAACACCTTCAGAGCACAGTCTGTCCAACTTTCCACCAATCGTGTTATTTCCTGCAGAGCTTCCTGCCCACTCAGCAAGATGTCACCACCGAACTTCTCACTCTCATGACCCAAGCACTGCGCCAATGAAACCATTTACATTCCCGAAGATGCGATGAAAGATAATTTCTGTGTGCCAAGTCAACTTAATATCTTATGCACACTGCAGATTTACTTGAACATGTACTGTAGTAGGCAAAATTTCAATTAAAAGTCTCCTATAGGAGTTTTATGTTTTGTGAGAAGAGAAGAGTTTCTCATCAAATCTGTTGTATATTTCTACGCAGGAAACAAAGCTGAAAATTCATTACGGCAAAGATATGAAACGACCAGAATTCAAAATTCAGAAATAGGAAAATTTATTTATGCGGAGATGAAGCTCGCTTTGGAATGCACAGAAGGTAGAGAGCAAAAATGACGAGAGAGTAAAGTGACCGCATACAAGGTGGAAACCTCACTAATCCATCCTTCATTCGATCCAACTAAACTACACCATCATTAACTTTGTTTTAATCTGTTTCCATGGAAATCAAGGAGGATTAATGAGGTCAAAACTAGACTACATAAGACAGCATGCAGACAAATCTAAGTATGAAAAAATAAGAATTATGATAAAAATAAGAAATAATTGAACTAGAAGAGGAGAAGATTGACAGAAAAAAGAAAAAAAATTTACCCAGTTGACCAGCTGAGACAAAAGAAAGCAAAATGTACAGCAGACATCACAAGACAAAATTATTCACGATTGAGGATTAAATTTGATGATGTCATAACTGATTGTGTTATACTCACATCTTCCCAGCGCTTCATGTCTTTGTGCAGATTTGACAGCGACTCCTCATCCGGATGTTGCACCAAATGACCTTCAGGGCTCCTGAAATCAACACAATGACCTTCTGAAACAACTGACCCATGACTCACAGCAGTTTCTGCATCAGATGCATCTTCCACTTCTGGAAGTCCTCTCTGATCAGCTCCAGTTCTTGTCTCATCGTGTCTTCACGGCTCAAAATATTCCGGTTAAACTCCTCGGTCAAATCACGCCACCTATCCACAAAAGCCTGAAGCTTGGTGAGCATATCTGTGTCTTGGTCGCTGAGCAGAATGGTGAAGTGGTTGACCAACTTGACCCACGCCTTCTCACAAACGTGCAGCCGCTTGCAAGAGTTCAACGAGTGCTCCTCAATCACCTGACGCAGCAAATATCAAGTGATCACCTGATGTGATTCTATTCGTACCTTCAGTGCCAGACTGTACGCAGCTGAGCTCCACACTTCCTTCTCACCCGCCAACAATGAAACCTGCTTCTCCAGCCGCTTCCTCTGCAGTTCATACAACGCATGATATTCCGTCAGAAGACTTGCGTTCTTCTGAGATTCACTCAGCGCTGATTTCAACTAGAAATGAAATAAATAAATGCACAAATGTAAGCGAAGGGACTTCAATGCCTGACGTCTTGCTTGGCTCTTGTGGCCTGGTTCGTGACCTCTTGATCATGCTCCTTAACAACGCTCAGCTCACTGAATGTAAACAGCAAGCAATTAGAGAAAGTGACGAGCAAAGCGTGCATCGGACCTTGTTAGAACACTGATAGTCGACTTGAAGCGCATCAACTCCTCAGTCAGACGTCGATCCAAAGCCCTCTGTGCCAGAACCTCTTCGTGCAAACTGAGAGAAACGAACGATGTCATCGCAAGAGAACAAGTGAACCAACCCCTTGATTTGTGCTGGCACTTTGCTGAACAGCTCACTGTACTTGTCTCTTAACATTGACAACAGCTCTCCTCTCTCCACACACTCAATGCTTACCTACAGATGATATGCAAATTGATATGCAAATGACATGCAGTGACTCACTTGGCGAATCAGTTCGTGGAAAACCATGTTGTAAATATTCTGTTCCTTTTTAATAATCTCCAGCAAATTATGCATCTGAAAATAGAAGAATTAGGCGAAATCAGCAGGGATATATGACCTCTGACCTGCGTGGCCCCCTGCCCGTTGAAGCCCACAGATTCCAAGTCATTGGCCCCGACCGCATTGAGCATCTCAGCCAAGGCTTTTCGCAGCTTAACAACTTCATAACGACTGGTGGGATTCCTGAGGAAAACATGAATAAGCAGTCGACACAAAGAGACAGCATTGCTGCTAACATGGAGGGGAACATAACCAGATGGCCTTCATGGTCTACTGGCTGAGCACCGTAATTACTGAAAGAAGGGAAAGGGTGAGATCAAGGGTGCGCTTAAAGATCTCCTCACTCCTCGTGGAACTCCAGGCCAAGGACTCCTTTGTTCTTTACGATGTGATACTCCTCCGGGATGAGGGTGTCGGGTAATTTGAGGCCCTGCGTACGTGGGAGATGTGGGCACTCACAGATGTAACCCTCACTCACTTGTTTGGGTTCTTCTTGTTCTGCCGCACGAATGAAACTGGGATCATGTTTGTTCGGTTTTGCAGTTTCGCCTTCTTTCTTTGGGACATCATAAAGGAAAGAAATATCCCTAACGAAAATTAGGAAAAGTAGGAATATTAGGAAAGTCACGAAGGGAGATGACAGAGGAGTGAGTACTCACTGGCCAGCACCACACACGCAAGGAGTGGCTTTTGTCAAATGCCCCAAACGTTCTCTGCCTTTGGGGAAATTCCAAACATTAGAAGGTGGTTTACGACCAAAGGCCTGAATGGAAGAGGGAGAAAGAATTGCATCAGTCAAAAAAACATACATTAATGATCAATCGATATAATAACCCTAGTAAGTACCTCTGAGACATGCAAGTTGCGGTGACGGTGTGAAGGCCCAAGTTTGTCAGAAGGGGGCGCTGGTTGCGTGAGGGCCAAAAGAACATCTTCTGGGAGGAAGTCGCTTTGCAGTGATGTTGGAAGTGGTCTGGTTTTATCAACCATCGTCTGATTTGCTTTCAGTTCTGGCAACATGACTGCGGATAAGATCAGATAATTGGTAAGACTTTGCTCCGGGGGCTAGGACAGAGGTGTTGCTCACTCTGTTTACTGCTCTCTTCCCCTTTGAGCAGAGACTGAGAGGATTTGGAACGAGGTGATTTGGCAAAGTGGGGAGACCGCATCAAAGACATTTTTGCTTTTCAGTGATGTCAATTCACTTTACTATGGATTCAATTCACATTACTGTAAGGAAAAAATCATCTTACAAACGAAGGTTTCAAGGTACATGTATGAATAATGACCCTTTCTCGCTACATGTGGTAACACAATATTTCACAAAAGTGAAAGCCTAGGTTAGTATAGTACAGATAAATCGGGCGAGGTCCATGTACCTGTGGGTCTCGCTGTAGTGTGTCAGCTAAGGTTAGTAGTACTAGGTGAGTAGGTAGTCGGTAATGGGGCATCAGCATCATTATCAGATTATCTGATTATCTAAATGATTATGATTATCATTCATTATAATTGAAATTCATAGCATTTCTCAGATCAATTTTTGTATCGCGGCATCAAAATTATAAGTTGAAACATGAAATAACATCTTAGACAAAAACATCGCTCCATAGATACATGTAATAACCCTGATTGTCATTTATACAACATTCAATGTTTAATTCGTTTAATTCAACCTCTATTCTAATCCGTAATCGCTTTTCGTGATTTTGTTTACATCCGTCGTCCAGGGGAGCGGAAGCAGTTGTCTGCAGAAAAAAGTTAAACGTTGCCGCAAGATATAAAAGAGGGTGGAGCCATTGATAAAAATAAAAATAGGATAACTGCGGATAATCCGGAAGTAAAACACCGCGCATACGCAAAGCATAGTAAAAGACCAGTGGCTGTTTTGGTGGGACATTAAAGCAGCGAATATGGCATTAGTTAACGTGCGGCGCTCGATATATGCGGTTTTCTTTTCTCTCTTTTCACGTTATAAGATAACAGGATTATAGGTTAAGATAACGAACTTGAAGATGGCGGACGTATTTCTATTCTGATTACCTCGAGAAACAGAAAACTCCAACACTACCCGGCCTAGAGGCTGTCAACGCTCCAAAATTGAACCAGAAGTTTTTTATCCTTAAGTTATCTGACCTCACCATACGACCTACTGGTCAGTTTCCATTGCCTTTTCATACTTGCTCCACTACATCCCCTATTGTTGCTCACATCACCATCCTCAGTAGTCAGTCATTATGGACATTTCACCTGTAACACCTACCACTCTATCTCGGACGGTATACCAGTCACTAGTGTCTGTTCTGTCCCAATCATATCAGCACCTGTCATAACTAAGAAAAGAATCAAATCTGGAAAAACAGAAAAGTCTCAGCCAAAGTATCTGAATGTGACCCTAAGGATGTTCCTCTTCCAAATTCCCCAACCAGTACATGTAGTACACAAGCAGAAAGCCAAGACACCCCCTGTCCAGGATATCAAGCACCTATCACCCAAACCACCAGTGTCCTCCAATGTGCTGACTGCAGCACTTGGGGTGCATTGCTTGCTCTAAAACAAGTGAACAACTCTATGCGCTAGCTTCTGTCAAAATAGCCAACCAGCTCTCAACTAGCATTTAAATGCCAAAATCATTCGCAATAACCCTGCTTCATGGTCCTCTATTAATGCCTAACTCAATCAAATCTTAATGAACCAAGAAACATCTGACAACCTCATGGCTGCAACAACTCAAAAGCTGCAGGACTTTGACCACAAGCTAACCTTCTTAACATCTCAAGTAACAACAGTCACCCTAACAAAGAAACAAACATCTACCACAGTTAAAGCATTTGATGAGAGAATCAGCAACATTGAACAACAAACTGAACACACCATCAAAGAAACTTTCATAAACTGCATGCATACTGCTGTAAAAAAAAAAAAAAAAATACAATCTGAAGTTGCTTCTGCCTTTGCCACATCCCCTCCAACGTTAAATCCCAAAGACTGTATAAACACAGAGGAAATCTTACCCCTCAAACTTATGAGACTTGGATCCTACCATAGGCAGCCACCTCAAAGTTATCCTCAATGATGCTGCCATGCGTCTGCAGCTACTAAAGAATGCTAGACGGCTACGCGATTCAACCTAGTTTACATCTACCTCCATTACCCAAGACTACACTCCGACCCAACAACTAAACCGCAAAAAGCTAGTACAAGAACTGAGACAACGATGTTCAAATTGGGAAACCAACCTTGTCATCCGCCGTGACGCAATCACAACACTACAACCCAATGCTGACCTCGCCCAACCTGCCACGGCTAATGACTACCAAGCCTTCTACTGGCATTCTTCTGTATAACCAGACCTGAACACTCTTAAAAACTGAAGATCATAATGATAATTCGCACAAACCCCCAGTACATATTGAACACCTGGGAAGTACCCCAACCAGGATCCTCTACACGAATGCTGACGCGGGTATCAACAAGCCCACCGACCTCCAATCACTAATAACCACAACCAAACCAGTTTTTTATGCATCACTGAAGCCATTCCCAAACACCATAACATCCCAGACCCAATCGACCTGCTCACAATCCAAAACTTCACCCTTCACCACAACTTTGACAAGCCCATCTTCAATCGTCGCATCGCCATCTATGTACAGAACAACATTGAAGTCAGCGAAGACATCAGCCTGAACTAAACCACAATGCTCTTCGCACGTCATTTTCGGCAGCATGTCAGACTCACCAATCAACCTGCATTGTCAGTGACTATAACTACCCCACAATAACCTGGCTCAAATGTATTGGCTCAACCAAATCTCCTGCTGATAAATCATGGCCAGAGGACCATCTCATCACCTACCTTGCAGACCATTTCCTCACCCAACTCATTGACCAACCAACTCGGATCAGACACATGAAGCTTCAAACATCCTTGACCTTCTACTGACCAACTCCCCTAACAGTATCCAAGACCTACATCATCCACCCCTTGGTAAGAGTGACCACACTGTCTTCCCTTCTTTGCCAATGCCGACTGGGCAAAATTTCACAAAGAGCTAACTAAAAAAAAATGGTCCCAACAGCATAATGATGTTGAGCACGCATGGAGCGAAATCCAGGAAACCCTGACCAACAGAGGCGTAGAAACGTTCCCAGACTTGGAGTGGGGGGAGGGGCAAAATTCAAGGTAATGATAGGGGGACACCTGCGCCGCCACACTAGGGGGGGTCCGGGGCATGTTCCCCTGTAAAAAAATATAAAAAAAAAAAAATAAAAAAATAAAATAAATAAAAGTGTTATAAAGAGTAAAAAATCCCTTTTCTGAGCACTTAATTACTAGAATTTAACACATTACTCAAGGCAAATACATGTATGTACATGTATATATATCATTGATCTTTGGCCTACATAAAAAAAATGGTACGTTATTTTATTCTATCAACTGAAATCGCCTGTGCATCCTCCCACTCATGACATATAAAGTAATTCAACGAGGTATGTAGAACAGAACCTTAGTTTTATTACAAATAAATTCACGAGTTATGCATATACATTCATATTGGTGATTATATAATGAGGTTCAATAGCCGTGCAGCACACTGCTTGGCAAGTTGGCATCGTTCGAGCCCCCCCCCCCCTCAGGTAAATCCTGGATACGCCACTGCCTCTGTTTAAGCCGCGACCAAAGCGAGGCTGACTCCAAAGATCAACGGACCGTGGATCTCAACTAAGGCATTGTTGTTGGTGTGCTTGTGATGATCTTTAATGGATTGCCGACCAAAGACAGCTCACATTCGAAGCTAGAGTTAATTAAAGAGGCCCAGCCTTAAATCTATTATGAACTTTAAGACAGCTTTAGTATCAATTGGTATTAAAGCTGTCATAAAGTTCATAATAAAGCACGCACCAATAATATCAAAGATGTTTGTTTAGAGTGTTTTTTTGTTGTTGCGAGAAACAGTATAAATCTAGTGACCAACAATCTTCAGCATCATTAGTTCAGCAGCATCGCTATGGCTACAAAACGCGAGCTCGACATGAAGACACTTGAGATCTTTAGAGCTACAACAACCTTCCGTGAATTTTTTTCCCCAAGACTTTCAAGATAATTTCATCGTTTGACATTACTTTTTTATTAATATTTGTTAATTACGATTTCAATCACAAAATCATGGCATCTCATGGTTTATAAGTGCATAACGCATATCGTCAATCAAAACGTCAGAACACGATTTGAAATCATAACGGTCATATCATAACGGCCTCGATCCCTCCGTCGAAGTATTCCTAAGTCGAAGTAATTGAGCTAACCCCACGAACTTCGACACGTCGAGGTTTTACTGTATATTTACCCTTTTCAAACAAAAATTTACTTCTATTGGTGATGTTTTTCTGTTTTACGAATCGGGAATCGGAATTGATTCATGTTATTACATATTTCTTTTATGTTATAGTTATCTATGTTATAGTTATGCAAATTGTTGCATTGACATTCACACAGTATACTCCTAGTATATACATCTTACTAAATCCGGAGTTTTAATTAATTAGCTCCAATTTCAAGGTCTTGATGGTAACTAACGCAATTAATTGCATAAATTATTATTATTATTATTATTATTATTATTATTATTATTATTATTATTATTATTATTATTATTATTATTATTATTATTATTATTATTATTATTATTATTATTATTATTATTATTATTATTATTATTATTATTATTATTATTGTGTTTTTCTGGGGTTTTTTCTCAGTAGAGAAGGTGAGAGGTACCAACCTCATGCACCAATTAGACTTGGAGGTGACATTGAATTTGCACAGAGATAGTTTTTCCTCTACGATTCGAAAAATATCGGAAAATTACGTGCTACACTGGATCATTCCTTGAGAGTAATACCTATTTAACATTTTGGGCACAATAACAGTGATAAAAATAGATTCTACACAAAAGTTACCTTTAAGAAACACACTAAACCCGTTTGTTTTTTTCACCCCATGACCTTTCACGTGTCCACAACGAATGATGCGGAGATGGTCAAAACACTTAAAAGCAATTACAAAGAAAAATGCAAAGCTTTGTAAACCCCGCCAATCTTGAAATAATCCTTTGTGGATTTCTTTGGTTGATTTCTTTCCCTTATAGCGGAAATCTTCAAAAGAAGGACACTAGAATTCTTAACTCCGGCGTCAACTTCTGCGAACTCAAACTCCAAATAGGCGAGCGGTGTCAGTTAGTATCCTATATATATATCCTATATATATGTTAGTATCCATTCGGGTGATATGGGCGCCAGGAAATACCGAAGACGAATTCAGTGTACATGCATGGTTGTCCTCATAAGCACGCAATATTATATACAAAACATCACAACAATATACCATCAATTATAACGGATAACACTCATGCAATAATACAGGAAATACATAATAATAATAATAATATATTCTCACGTTAACGCGTCAATAAATTTGAATGCGCGCAATTCGAATGCCATCAAAGTGATCAAACACAATTAATTATAATTATACCCCAATTCCGACCTCGTTACCGCCGATCCTCTCGTACAATTATCCAATTTGCTCCCGTGGCATCGTCATTGCTAACTATTACCATGGTATTATGCACTACAAGCATTCGTTGTGTAGCAGAGTTCCAGCAATCTTACGGCGCGATCCCTCGATATAAACTCAAATAATCAAACAAAGAGAGCAACTCATTGAGTTGAGAAACTTCAATCACTTTATTCTATATTTTCTGAGAGCCATTCGATTCTGTGGTTCTGGCAACTCCGCGACACACGATGACTATTTTTTTCGGAATACGACGGTGTTACTGTGGCAACGGTGCCGTCACTGGCGTTTCCTCATAAAGACCAACAATCATGATGCGTTTATTATCTCGATTTGGTGATTCAAAGAAACCCCTTCTGAACTTCATCCGAAAAACGTGCAATTAAGGTGAGTTACAATTGAGAACTCATATTTCACGAATTCACCAGCTTTGCGTTTTAATTGGCTTAATTAAATTCATGATTGTTTTTGCACAAAGTTGGAACTGTATTAACTCAATTTAATTCAATGGGTTTCTAGGGAACATTGCTCAGTATTCTGTGTCGGCCTTTTGGTGCCACGGTTCAGAAGGAAAATCACTTCTGAACAAACACACGATGAATTATTCATACCAAATTTCAATGTGCGCATCGTTTGTAGGTTTCTTTCACAATATACCAAATGCACAAAGTAGAGAATTACGTGTACGGCACACACTGAGCTGGATTTAACTCTGTGCATACCTGGTCAATGTTCATCAGTTTAATTCGCGTTAAACATTATGCATATGTTCAAACTGATAAGCATATGCATACTTATTACATAACAGATATGCAGTAAGACACACATAATATAAGAAAACAACCCCATGATTACACCAATCATTATTGCTGGTTGTGATTCAATTCTTGATAACATGTTTATCTGCAGATGCTCAGTAACAAAATGGTCCTGTTTGTAACCATGGTGATGCTGGTGGCGTTGTCTGTTGCCAGGGCAGCCGATGACCCGATGGTGCAGAGTTGCAAGACGGAGTGCTACACCCGTCGTTTCCGATGCCGAGCGAGATGTGAGGCTGAGTTAGGAACTGAGACTTTCGAGGCTATCTGCCTCGGGAGGTGTCTCGGAGAACAGAACGCGTGCGTCGAGAACTGCAACAACATGCCCATCTACCACTACGGAGCATAGGCGACGATTGGCGACGAAGGTTCTGGCTGGCGTCTGCTCCAAGGGACGATTTTTCCGCACCATTCACTCTCGTTGATCACGTGCTGTGTCGTCAACTGAAACAATACACTCCAATAATGAAATATTAGAACCCAAGTATATTCAGACACTCCTGATAGTTGTTGTGTTCTATTTGTTTACGTGTGAGGTCTTTCGAGAGAGCATTCAATGACGCCACCAGAGGTCCTAATTAACACTTATTAAAAATGCCACGACTAGTATATAAATTACCAATTAACATGAATCATGCGACATTAACCCGTGGCGAAAAATCTGTAAAATGAAACAGTTTATGCTTGATCTTTCATAACCTATCAAACCAGAGATTTTAATACTCCAGTCAACATTTTTACAAGGCTGAACAAGTAAATATGTAAATATACATAAACTTGCATTGTACGATCGACATACGGCTCGTAGTCACGTGGGATGACTCTCTGAATGCGGAGGAGGCGAGCGAAGCAGATGAGGTAAGGTTCCCTTCGAGGTCAACAGTTATGACGCCCTCTTGTTCAAAACTTAAGAAGGCATCATGACAGCTGAACTGGTCGGGATGGTTTCTAAGGAGACGATCACCATGGCGGCAAGAGGCTGAGGTATCGTGGGTTGTGCTGACCACGTGGCTGGAAACATCTAGAAGATTACGGTATAAAGTGGAAATAAGCGGAGATAGTCACCCAACTTTGAACTGAGATAAAGTTTAATCGATTGCACATCGCGACAACGTGACGTTGTGAAGGACACTCGTTTGACCTTGAACGTGAAACTTTGAATCGTCAACGCGCTCTCTGAGTGGTCAGCAGAATATATAAAACAACTAAAGATTTAATAAGTGTACTAAATGGTGATTAAAATTCAGCAAACAGGACATTAATTCGGGCTTAACAGAGCAATTGATCAATCACATTAAAAATAGAACGGTTTGTCAATTATAAAATATTTTTTTTTTTACGATATATAATATGAAATGTGTTTATAGTTCAAAATCAGCGCAGCCTTCAGAAGAATTAAATTTAACACTAAAAATCAGTTATTCATATAACTGTTTATCTAATGAATAATGATCTAAATGGCCAAAATGACCGGCCCAAGGTACTCACTTGATCAAGGCGCTCGACGTTTATTTCGGAATGGTCATCTGTCCTGTCCCTCGGACTTTTATGCGTTCGCTGTTGACCGATACGGGGGTGAGGCAGCGGTTACGCCTGGTTGTGTACTTGTTACAACGCTATCAGATAAGCCACCCCATATCTCAAGAATGATACGCTGAGCTTGTCCAAACGCATCGTTAGTGTACACTGGTCAGTTCAGTGGGCAGTTTTATATTTAAAGTGATGAGAATTGAGCAAAGGTTTATGATTGCCGAATGACGCTATATTTCGTGTTGTTTTGGACGCAGTTGAATGCAGGAGGAAATCGTCCGTTTGAATGTTGCATTAAATTTGCATGTTTTGTGTGATGGTCTTAACTGAATGGGGAAGAGGGGACCTCCTTGTATTTAGATTGATCGCCAAAATGGTTGCGCATGAGAAACAAGTCCGCCTTACACTCGCAAAGTGAGCGAAAGATTTTAATGCACAAAATCGATGAATCATTTTCGGGAGGACAACTTCGAAAGCTGGCTATTTGGTTTGGAGATATTACACTCACTTACAAAAACTTCGAAATTTGAGGCCCCAATTTGTGCTCGTAGAATGAAATGTTTTTGCGACTTTTGGTTGAACGATTCTTGTTGTGATTTATTGGCGACGCATTTTATTTTATGAAATCGTCGAAAGAAGTTTTGTTGCATAAGGACGATGTTCTCAGTGAGGAACATCGTTAAATGAACCGTACTGTGGTGTTCTGGGCCCTGTTCATGAGCAGGAGCTGTTATGTTTTCTTTGTTTACTCACTTTGGTGAACCATCAGGCTTCTTTCAATTTTTTTTTGGTTTGTATTGTTTTGTGTTCCTATTTGTATTTCTGTCAATTTAAAAGTTTTTACCGAACTTTCTGCAATGAATCATTATGGTCGACATTAAGTTACAACGTCATGCATCGCTCATTGTCATCTCCTACACCTTTAGAGCAGTCGTGAAGCAAGAAATTGTGCAATCTACCACGTGATGTAGATAAGAGTTATCTGAGTTTGAGTGGAGTTGGAGAGATAATCTATCGCATCACACGAATGAAAGATACGAGTGTTGACATACGTTACCCGAACATGCACATCGCTCACCGTGAGATCTCCTGCGACTTAATGTTGATTGTAATAATTATGTTCTTATCTTGGAATAATCACCGTAGATAACATTGATTATTGGAGTTTAAAGATATTGTGTTGCAAATCTTTTGTTAAGTGAATAATTGAAGTCCGCAATCCAAGTGCTTTGTGGGAGAATAAACATCTATGTCAATGACAAATTTCGTTGTATTCGTACAATGTTATGTTCCCTGTAATTGGCTGAAGTCAGCACGTGATCACTGCCATTTCGGTCTTTCTGGAAAGAGTCTGGTCAGTGACACAACGCTATGTAGCACAAGATGATGAAATACAAAATTACGACGCACAAAATTCCTTCGCATTCGAGTTTTCCGTCTCAATCATCACGCGACAGTGCTGCGTAGGAATCGAAATTTACCCATTAAATTATCAGAAATCAGTCGTTGAGGCTTTCGGGTGCCCGCCACATTGGTCTGTCCTCGCGAGATGATCATTATATTCAGAACAATTAAGTGTCCAGAACGTCAACTCTTTTGTAACCACCACCATTATAGTTCGCGTTTAGTTCCAGTAATTTCCAAATATCCCCCAACGAAGCAGCATTGCGCTTACCAGCAATAATACGTTACGCATTATTTTGAGAATAGATGGAGGATAATTAATAATCAAAGTTTTATCGATCACAGATAAGGTCTGAGTGGAATTGTAAACAGCATGGAGTTACCACCGTTTGGTTCAGCAATTACATGGTCCAAGATTCGGGAGTGGTCACTTATGATTTCAAAAATGTATTGGCTAATCATCAAATTACGAATACATGCATTGACAATTCCACAGGAGGTAACCACGCCCGATCTCCATGATTATTCAATGTGTAGTATTGATTACTTAGTGGCGAACTGGCTCCATTGACGAAGTGACAGAATGAGATGTGACTCTCATCACTACAGGAAACAAATAATTCCACAAACATTAGATCTCAGAATTCATATAACGACATCATTCGTCACAACCAATTTTGTGTCGTTATGCGCGTCCATCGGTTCTCCAAAGCAGGTCTCATGTGAACGTTATGAATGCGTCATGGTCGCAGGACGTTATGAATGCGCAACGTTATGGTCGCAGGACGTTATGAATGCACAAAAGTATTTGTATATTTCAAATGATCTCTTTTTTTAAGGAAAATTTTAAATTAAAAATTTTCCTTATGTTACTTTACGTGTTTTTTAAGGAAAATTTTAAATTAAAAATTTTCCTTATGTTACTTTACGTGTTTTTTTTTTTTTTTTTTTTTCTGTAAGTCCGTGAACGATTTTTTATGCGCCGTTGCGCGGAACTCCGTGAAGTATAATTCAGCAAATTTCACACATTGATAGTACATGTCATTCTGCGAGTCTGATTCGAAATTGAGGGTTAAAGGTCAAAGGTCAAGGTCACAGCGATTTTTCAAAATCTCAAATTGGATCGCTTCTAGCTCACTCATTAATTGAGCTGGGGTCTTGTAACATACATCAATCGATTCAGCGCTTTAATATGTACAACAATTCATGGCGCTGTTGCTGCTCTCAGATGCACCGTTCTTGCGTAATCTTGCATAATAGTAATTACGACTTTTTTAAATGCAAATATCTTGGTTGTTAAGCGTGTTGTGGCATTGAAATTTGCAGAGTATATTGCTAGCATAGCCATATTATGTAATTATAAGTTTAATTGAGGTTGCATGAAGGTCAAGGTCATTGTGGTAATTAAAGCATTTAATTGCATTAATTGATGATTATTTCGAATTTCGTAAATTTTGGAACTTTTCTGAGTTGCATACTACGTGTGCTATCGAGTCTTAGAAGGAAATGTGATAATTCAGAATATTTGTGTGTTTTCGGTCGGAATACATATTAGGCATCACTTAGCCAATTTCATTGCTTCGGTATTCCGTTGAACAAAGTTTGGTACTGAATATTTTGAATTTGCTCATGTCCGTCAATTAGTAAGTTGCACTTA
>KB292298.1:308455-319210 GCA_000328365.1 Capitella teleta
TTCAGATCATTGTAGTCATTAAAGCATTTAATTGCAAAATTGATTATAATTTTGAATTTGTTTGATCATTAAACTTTTATTGCCATCAAATATGGCCAATTATGACGTTCTTTGACTGTCTGGTGGTATACTGCAATGATAATTGGCATAGCCTATTTCAATATAATAAGTTCACTGCACATAGCAAGTCTACTGGGCTGAGCCCAGCTGATCTCTGATAGAGCCATAAATATGTCAACTTCTGTCAAGATGAAGACTGAGTTAGACCATTTGGCGAATTGAATAGTTCTGCACAGCCTATATGCTGTAGTATTGACAATCCTTGTAATTGTTGGATTGCATTGGTTTTCATTATACATTAAATGATATTGTAAAGTCATGTCAGGTGGAAATGCATATCTATATAACTCATTGGTTGCGCAATTGTGCTGTAAATCATAAATTGAAGCATATAATATAGTTTGGTACCGTGAACTAATATTGCTGC
This sequence comes from Capitella teleta, assembly GCA_000328365.1. Classification (NCBI taxonomy): domain Eukaryota; kingdom Metazoa; phylum Annelida; class Polychaeta; family Capitellidae; genus Capitella; species Capitella teleta. The sequence continues at coordinate 308,943 of KB292298.1, forward strand.
AATTACGCTCATGTGTCCTTGATCAATGTTCATCATTAGCTTAATCAAAAATTTTCCTTGGTCACATCTCTGATTGATTCTTGTTTGTTTGTTTGTTTGTTTGTTTGTTTGTTTTTGTTTTTTGTTTTTGTTTTTGTTTTTGTTTTTGTTTTTTTTTACTATTCTAGTCCTAATGTTTGCAGAGGAAGTATGCAAGTATGCATTATCAGAGCTACAAGAACAAATTATGCTTGCAGATGAATAATTATTTGTCCATGCCTTGATTGTATTCTGCATAATAACTACCTTGTTAGCTTTTATGTGTCTGCCTTCACCACAATTACATGTAAGGGTGCTTTTGAAGATCGGGGTTGAGTGAAAACCTCAGCTTCTACATTCGACTGCAGCATACACGAACAGTGCATTTCCCCTTTCAAACCATCCCTTCGTCATTGCATGCAAATACATTATTGTTGAACATCATTTACACATTTATGACCGTTCAAGATTTGACATTATTGAATAACAAAATTATATTAGAAAAAAGAACACGCTATGCACGGATGTGTATATGGTTGCAATTACAGGCGGGCAAAGGTCAATGAGAAATCATTATGTTGAGAGTTGTATCTCGTTGGCTGATTTTTCTTCTATGTACAACTCGTCAACTTGCGGCAATTCACGTCATTCTATCGAAGCGTCGCTCATCAACAACAGACAAGAGAGTGTCAGTCAACAGCTTTCAGGCCTCATTGTGGGGCGGTTGACCAGAGTCCTGTAATTGGGTCGTGGCCCAACCCTCTCTGGGCCACCATGGTTGACAGAATCAGGGAATCAGCCCACCTCAGTCAGTAGAAGCATCATCTGTTTAAAATGCTTCAAGGCAGCTGTTATATCGTATGTCAATTACCACATTGTTATATATTATCTTCAGGTACATGAAGGATGTCAGAGATCGTTGATCTGTGGATATAGCTGGTTGAGATGGTGACTTAATTGTGGGGCAGTAATCGAGCGCCTTCCCCGCGGGGTGATTGTATGTTTCGAACCCCTGTGGCCAGCGTCAAGCCCTTTAAATGCGAGCAAGTTATAATCACTCGGCCACCAATTTCAATTCTCAAAGCTATACTATCATACGCTAGCACATAATTATTAATTTATTATCAGATTTAATTTATTAGCAAGAGGCATCGAATAGCTCAGTCGGTTTGATCGGCTGACTGCAATCCTATGCCGACCGTGGGATCGAGGTCCCAGGTTCGAGACCCGATCCGGCCACGAGCGTTAGGATTGTGAATTTTAATTGTAATTTGTTATAATCATAATTCTTCGGTGACTCTGCAGTGCTGCCTAACTGCGTGACAAGGCCGGGCGCTGTGCACTACTGTCTATGGTGGTATGCAGGATAAAGAAGCCTAGGCCGGCCTAGGATAAAGAAGCCTAGGCCGGTTGTATGCCATTAAATTATGGATGCCTCCGTTAAGCTCGGACGTTCAGACAGTTCTACTCGATGGTTGATCGTGGTTCGTATGCGATCAGCAAACTACGAACCACGATCAACCATACAGAATTCCGGCAATCGGATTTTATCCATCAATATTCATCATTCAATGACCTGTATTTCCAGAATACCAAAGTACTTTGTACTTTTCCAAATTTCCCATCCCCACTGATCATACGCCTTGTTCAGGTCATCTCCTGTACCACTACGAACACTCAATGATTGTTCTGGTGGTACGCTTGACTAGTTAGCTAAGCAACTAGCAAATCACCCGATCGCCTGTCGGAGGTCCCACCTTTTATATTCTTACCGAGACCGAAGACCAAAAGGCGCCCACTGTCGAAATCCAGGAATCTCAGCTGATCAAGATATTCTTTCATCGGGAGAACGAATGACTGGCATTGGTGCCTTAAATCTCGAAATCTATCGATTTAATGAAGCACCAATTAAAATAATTCAGTGTCAAGTCTCCAATAAAATTGCGGTGGTTACAGTTTGGCTTCATGTTGTTTGCCCTGTTGCAACTACGTACCAAGGTTTTTGCAACGGAAAAAAGCTTTAACCTGGCACAGTCTTTCTATTTCTGGAAGACTTCTTTTTTCTTAGTGTTTCCTCATTTCTGACACCCAATGCTATCCAACTTCTACCCATGGCATAACTTTAAAGTCATATGCGCATAAATTTAAGTCATAAAATAATTCAGTGTACTGTGAATTACAGAACAAGAACCATGTTTCTGACCCCACTGCTTCTGTTCTAATGGTCCTCGACCCAGGGGATCAATGGGATTTTCTCGGGACAGGGTTTTCCTGTGAGATGATACTAAATACACAGCTCAGATTCAACAAAATATAGTCGGCTTTAATTTATTATCAGAAAAAAAAAACAAACAAACAAAACCAAAAACCAAAAAAAAAAAAACATGCAAACAAACAAACAAAACAAAACAGATCAGAATGAAAAAGAAGTTTCCGACAGGAACCTATTCATAAGGTATGCCGACAAATCTACAATTTGGAAGACAGGCCTTCTTGCAGCCCTATAAATGTCCCTGGATGTCCCTCTACATGCAGGATGTTGGCTTTGGATGGAGGCTAACCACATCACCTATCAATATTCTTCCCTTCTGGATATGTGAAGAATACTGTCCCAATGAACCCCACGTGCATTTTCCCAATGGACCCCGACCCACCCCTTTGAACAAAATGGAACATTTTTCATATGTTAATTGCTGAAATGAATTCACCATTCTAACAACGGTTAAAATAATATGCCCAAGGGAGTATAATGTACGACAGTGCTGATATTTACATCTATGACTGCTACAACCATTAATGTTATTCGATAATGAAAACGAAGAATTGTGAACACAAGTGAAAAATAAAATACTGATTCCTTGAAAATACCGCCACTTATGCTGTATTTGTTGAGACTGTGAATCTGGGGCCGATTCCAGAAAGAAACTTAACTTTGGGACTTAAGTTAAGTTCCCCAGGCGTTAAGTTAAGTTTTCAAGCTAAGTCGATTTCACAAACGCATTTTTGCTGAACTTAACTTAGGTAGCGTAAGTCGGATTTGGCTATCTGTCAAGGAATGTATAAGACATGGCGAGACATTTGATCAGTGATAAACGAACCTTGCAACATGACTTTTATGAACTGTTTATGATTTTTCCGAAACTTTATCGAAAACGAAACATCACAAACGCGAAATGCGAGTGTATAGCGTCGTTGATTCCTAATCATAACGCCACAAGTGCTCTTTTTCCCGCTTCACAATCATAACGGTTTTTTTTTTTTTTTTTTTTTTTTTTTTTTCATAACGCCTTTTTTCATAACGCCTTCCAGAGCATTGCTCATGTCTGGAAGGCTCCTTCTAGGTGTTGACTCCATAGCATTAATTCGGCGTCTTCTGATTTGCGCCATCTTGAATTCACTAAGTTTGATTAAGTCAGGTCGAGAGGTCACTTAAGTTGTTCATGCATAAACTGTGCCAGTTGACCATCACTAGTTGTCTACTTCGACGAGGACATCCCAGCCTCAGCCATGATTCTCCTCGCGTGGACAAACAACTCTTCAGTCTCCTAGAGAAGAAAGCGAGGTGTGGTACACAAGCATAATTATAACAATCAAGATAAACAAAGGAAAACAATCAAATCGTGGAGCTCATGCACATCAAATAATGAGTAGTCCCTTTGATCTCGCATATCACACAACTCTTCTATGGCAAATGCAACAGTGCATATCTTAATGCTCACATCATCAGTGTACATGGAACGAAAAAGCTTCTTCGCACTCGCGACATTCAATTCGGGGCAGTCAGTGATCCTTATATAGTATACCTAACATGAGTCGCATGTTGCGTCCCACAACAGTGTGGCTATATCTAGCAATTGAGAACAGATATTTAATCAGAGGGTTTGAGCTATTTACACATTTGCCGCAGAACGTTGCAAAGCGACAAAGTAGAAGATGTTGAAGTGGTGGCAACTGACTGATGAGTGGGAGAACGTTGGAATGAGTTCTAGGGTTAAGTTTCAATAACCGCTTAATACATCGTTTCCAGGCAATGTTAAGTCTGGCTAATGAGTTGGCATCTAAAGGCCAGAGTGGTGAACCATAAAAACTGGTGCAGTATGTTTTAAATAAAGAAGTCAGTAATGTGCTGCTGCAGAAACCAAATCGAGCCATAAGAATGTTAGTTCGAAAGGTTAGGTCACTGACTGCTTTGGTTAAAACGTGCGCTTTCGGAACCTATACTTGAACCTAGAAAACTTGCATCTGGGATTAGTAGGATTTCAACACCACCCAGGAGTAAGGGAGCAAAACCAGTGTGAACTGAGAAACACAAATGGAGACTTTTTCCTGCATTAAATCGAACATTGTACTTCTGGGCAAAGATTTCACAGCAACTGATCATGCGTTTAGTGGCTTCAATGGAGGGCGCAATTAACGTCAGGTCGTCGGCATAACCAAAAGAAACAACGAAGTGGTTACCCATGTGACACCCACTTTCAAGAGATTTCAATCTGCATAAGAGTTCGTCAACATATACACAAAATAGGACGGGAGACAGAACGCCACGTTGTTTTACCTCATTGGTGCAACGAAAAGCTGGGGTCTCAGAGAGGTTCCAAGTGACTGTTAGTGATTGGTTAGTGTATAGATGGAGAAGAAGGTTAACAGTCAGAGGACACATTTTCCTAGCTGCAAGCAAGTGGAAGAGCTTAATATAATTGACCCTGTCGAAGGCCCGCGATGCATCTAATAATAGAACGTGAACCTGTGAACCACGCTGCACAAAGTACTCTGCAACCTCTTGAACTGCGAAAGAACATTGGATTGTGGAGTGTTTCGGCTTGAACCCAAATTGAAGCGAACTGGTGCCCAACGTGTTTGAGTGTCTTTCAATGATGACGTTGTCAAGCACTTTGCAGAAGATTGATGCGCTTGCAATAGAGCGATAATTGTCAGATGAACTGAGAGATTTCTTGGCGTTCTTGGGAACAGGAACTATGGATGAGATCAACATTTCACTTGGTGCGAATGAGTGAAGCAGCATTAGTGTAAAGAATTGGGACAAGTGCTCAGACAATGATAAGGGCGCATTGATGACATGATCCGAGGTCGGGTTCCCGGAACCTCCAGACTTTCCGCGTTTAAGCTTGCAGATGGCTGCCTTAGCGTCATGAATCGCTATTGAATGATCGCAAGAGCAGTTTCCATATTCTGGCAGACGTTGTTAATTTGGTCTAGAACAGAAAATTTCAGCTCGTTCATTTCATCAACTTCATACGACAGACAGTTATAAAGCTGATCGAACTTGTCGCGAAATAGCTCCTCTATATCGTCTCCCTCGACTCCATCGACAACATTTGGGGGCGTCTTTGATGAGCGGGTCTTCTTTTGGACCTCACACCAAAAGTCTCTCCCACTACCACGAGTCATGGCTTCTGCCATTCGGACGTTGCTCAGTTCATTCTGATGACTCAAGACCCATTTCACCATTCGCTTGTACACACGCTTGGCATGTTTAGCAGTTTCCTCTACAACACCGTCAACGGGCCGGCCGCATTCTTCCCAAATCCTGTGCCACATGATCGACGAGGCCTTGAGTTCCTGCACATGCTCGAACCAACCAGCCACACGCCGTCTTTGTTTCGTCTTGGGGATGCATATCTCGGCAGCTGCTATACATACATTCGATATCGACACCGAATAAGTCTCAATCAGATAACAATGGTTATTGTTGTTACATAGGGTTGTACAACGTAAAGGGTCTTCTGGGAGTTGAATTCCAGCTAAAAGCAAGCTTAGAACTCTTGAAGCTAAGTCATTCTCTGAGGCCTTCGACCAAGACATTGACGATCTGTTTCGGGGCTCTGAAAAATCATTCTTTTCTAAACTCCCATCCAATTGTAGAGTGAGAACCACGGCCTCATGATCCGAAAGATTGTCACCTCTATGAATACATCTGTACTCAATGACCTGATCAGCGATCTCGCTACTCACACAGCTGTGGTCAATCAGGGACCTATTAACAGCGTTTGAAAAAGAGTAATCGGCAGAGGGGCAAGCCATGTTAGCACACAGAGAGAAGTTCTCCACACAGAAGGAAGTTAGCGTAGGGATGTGCAAGAAGTTTAGGCGGGTTAGGTCGGTCTTAAAGTCACCTCCAAGAATAGTGTATAAATTCGCGTGCATAGTTCCTATGAGTTCAATCTGACTCAAAACATCACAAAAGTCATCAAGATTAACTAGATGACATTGTGTATCGGTTGGCATGTATACGTTATGTAATATGAATTCAAGCTGCTGAGGCAGTCGCACGATACAAAAATATAGACGTTTACATGGTGATTCAATAGGTTCAACTACACATTTGATTGACTTTCTCACGACTAAGGCACATCTTCCATGAGGCCGTCCCATCAGAAGCAGCGTTTCGTCCATCCCTGATTTTCCGAACACGCGAACGTCTTCAATCTGTCGTTCCAGTCGGTAGCTGTTCAGAAAACCCCCCCAGTGTTCTTGCAATAGAAGAAGGTCACATAATATGGACACCAAGTATCGAATAAAGTCAATTCTGGGTCCAAAGGCCCCATGACATTGTAGCTGTCAATTAGCAAAATACCTGAATCATTGATCGCCTTTTTCCTGATAGGGGTCTTCACCAGCATCCGTGGTGTCGGTTGAGGCCTCAGTTGTGGTCTCAGTGTTGGCAGTGGACGAGGGGTTGGCAGCATGAAGTGCAGTGGACGGGGGGTTGGCAGCCTCAGGAGCCAGGCCAGCCGCTCCAGCAACAAGCGGCCGAGGGGAGGTCGGAGGGGCATCACCTGCCTCCTCACCGGAGGGTCGTGGTCGGAAGAATCGCCCCACCACCGCTCCGATTGGCCACGAGTGGCTAGAGAGCGCTCTACTTGCAGTGGTCAGGTTGACACGGAAGCAGGTAAAGTGAGAAGGCCCACCGTCCCACAGGGCTACCACCTGTGGCGCGAGCGGAAGTGGGTCAAGTTTGATCACGTGAGCGCCGCCATTTTTTTTCCTTCGACAAAGTCCGTCAGCACTGGTCAACTCAGCCAACATACTGAACAGCAGCAATAACAACCTGACTTCAATTGATCCGAGAGCTGGCAAAATTGTCAGATTTCATTCGTGGCCACATCCTGACAAAGTGGGAGAGACTGTCAAAGATACTGCCGCCAAGAAGGCAGAAAAGCTCGAACTGTAAAGGGCCGTTCACATATGTGCGGGCGGGCGTTTCCCGCCCGCACGCAGAATTTTCCATCTCACTATTTTATGTTTGCGCGTTCACATCTGCGGCTGCGTTTCTGCGGGCATTTCCCGCACGCAATCAGATGGGTCGGTTTGGAAAATAGAATGGGGCGGCGTGATCTGCGCATGCGCGACTGCATTCGGCGATTGGAATTCAGAGAGGAAACATCCGGCTAAGGAAGAGCGATCACGGAAAATGATCCAGTGGAGGCGATTATTAAACTTGTACGATAGTACAAGATGTGGGGAAAAAGATACTTGCCGGACTAACAGATTTTATAACATGGAGTCAAATTGCCTTTGGAGTGATGGTAGGTGCAATTCTAATTTCCTACTCATTGTGAATTTTAATGAATGGATGTTTTGTAAACAACACATTTGAGTAATGTGTACACAAAAACAATTGTCAAATGGACTGTCATTTAAATGTCCCTTTATCTAAGTCAAAATATCTGAGAAGACGCTGATGCTGATGTAATACATTGTAGTACACATTCTTTCCCAGGCTTTCGTAAAAGTCGCGAAAATCGACATCACTTTCGTTTTCCATACTGCAGTTTCGCGCCAAAATTTCGATCTCTCTTTTTCACTCTGTACTTCTCGCTTACCACGCTTCTAGCGAAGAATAGGCAACAATAATTAATATTTTATGATTGTCGGAGATCGCAGTCAGTAATCATAACGTTAAATACAATCATAACGTTATTATCTAGTCAACAACGATGTTTATATTGCATTGTAATTCCTCTTATCTTTCTTTTCAGCCTTGAAACAGATCGTGGTGCAGAGGAACCTGCTCTGGATAAGAGCCAGCGTAGGCATTCCGGAGTAAGCGGCCCAGGTCATCGTGTGCCGTACCAAGCCAGCTCGAGGCCCACAGGGAGTCAAGGAGGCAGTTGATGGCTACTGGTGAAGATCCGGAAGACCATTTCTTCTGAGCATGCGCTGGACGAATGCAGAGAATGCAACCTGAGCAAAACAGCCTTCTACAACTACCGATTATGGAGCCCTTCCATAAGGCAGATGCGGCTCCATTTCAAGTCCGAACTCCGGATGCCCATGCTTCAGTAACTCACACACCTTCTCTCCGAACTTCTCGTGTTTTCCAGACCCCAGTAATCAAGGACAGAGCTCAGTGGCATAGCCCAGGCAATGCAGGCACGGAAATTAACTATAGTACTTATTGAATGTTGATGTTCATTTCATAACATTTATTGAGCTCATTAAATCCATTTGATAATTACGTCTATTCAAATTTAAAGTGTCAAATATATTGTGTCATTGTCTAGTTTTTAATAAACATGTGTTTTTCTTGAATATGCCGTTTTCTCAATTATATATGAAGGGTCAAATCGTGCGTTGATGCATATGTGGTATGTACTGGGTAATATGTTACTGAAAATTAACCTAATTTCGTAACTTATTAATGAGCAATAATTTTCTCTATTATATATAGTGTGAAACCATCTATACAAATGTGTAGTATTAAAAAGGATAATCTAATTTAATGTGTATGGATTGATAAGCAATTAAGCAAGTACAGGAATGGGAGACATGGATAACTAATAGATTATATGAAAGTATACACGTATCTCAGTGTACAAACATTTTTTAATTCATTAATTTTTTATTTATTTTTCTCTCCAGTGACGATCGCCAGTGTTGCCTGCGCAGAAACTACAAATCAAATGAGAAATATGGCCCGCACGCACGGACGGCCCGCACATATGTGAACGCAATGCATTTGCGGGCCGTCTGGCAAGTGCATGCGGGCGTTTCCCGCCCGCACGTGCAGGACGCTTTAGTGAACGGCGCTTTAGTATAGCTACTTGCAAAATGCCTTGGCATCAACCATATTTCCACTAGATTAGAATTTTTCAATTTTGAGCGACTTTATTTAGACCAGGAAGTGACAGTCGGCAAGTTGTGTTGTCGTTGCAACGTAGGCCTATTGTCACTATGAAATATTTTGAATTATCAATGGCATTGTAATCTTCATTTCACGATGCTTCTACAAATTTAGACCTTAGTGTAATGTGGTAGACAGGCATGTATAATTATTCCTTTTTGGGGGGCAAATTCCTGACATTTTTTCAAGAATTACTCTGAATCAGATCTGTTTGTTAATCAACCGATTTTAATGGAAAAGTATGGGTTGCTTAATGAAGTTGATCAATAAATCATCCAAATATTTTCCTTGGTCTTGTCTAATGCCTGGTTAGATACCAGTATAAGAAATATTAAACCTCCTATTTTTACTATCTTTTTTGTTTTGTTTTAGGTGCCGGAACACCCAGCAAACACAGAACGTTAGGCAAATGTGGGAGACACGTGTAGGTAACCTTCTCTAACGTTACAAAATAACGTTATCTAACGTTACTCAGGATGGGGGCAATAACGTTATCTAACGTTACCATGGTAACGTTAGGTAACGTTATTGTAACGTTATCTAACGTTACAAAAAATTTACACCTAACCTAACCAAAAATAACTTAACCTAACCTAACCAAAAATAACCTGCATAGTAACATGATATACATGCACCTCATGTTGTTTTAACGAACCTTAATTAAAGCCACTGCATAACGTCTAATCTCATATTAAGTTACCAAACTTCATCAACCATTAGCTGCATATGTACAATTACCGGCACGTGTGTATCACGTTTGCCTAACGTTAAATAACCAAAAATTTACACCTAACCAAACCAATAATAACTTAACCTAACCAAAAATAACCTGCATAGTAACATGATATACATGCACCTCATGTTGTTTTAACGAACCTTAATTAAAGCCACTTCATAACGTCTAATCTCATATTAAAGGGATGGGGAACTAAATTTTAAGTGATGTTCTATTGACTCATAGCACCAATTGATAGCATTCCGTGCCAAGAACACCCTGCCTGGATGCAAGCGTAAGGAAATAATGCATTCCGAATATCGGGGTTACCATTGCGCCTATGGGAGAATGGCTTCCATTGCGAAGTATAGGAGGCAAACGTCAGCTGAT
>KB292298.1:331048-378308 GCA_000328365.1 Capitella teleta
GGAAGGAATGGCGGACCATTTAGTGACGGCGTGTGCACTCATCCGTTTTTGTTGTTTTTTTTTTTTTTTGTTTTTTTTTTTGGTGACGTCACACGCTGTGTCGGTGCTTCTGTCTTTATGTTATTCTGAGCACCGTCCTGTCCTTTCTGCACCGTCGACGTCGTCCCCGTGCGGTAGTTTAGGCGTCATCTGGTGGCTCAGACGGCTGGGGTGTCTGAGGTGGGAAGCGGAAAACCTCGTTCACCCTTTGGTTTGGGGCGGAGTTAGTGGATGGTGACCTAGCATCGGGGAGCTTGGGCCTGGTGGGTTCGCCAAGGGAAGGTATTGGCGATTTCTGCGCCTTAGGCGCCTGAAGTGCTGCGTAATTAATACAAGAAGCGCGGCAGCACAATTGCAACGAGTCCTTTGCAGCTGTTGAAATAACTTTACCCAGTGGTCACATCTCACCTGCAGGATCCACTAATAGTAAGTTAATAAGTTAATAACTGGCTCTGAGTTCAAGTCATTTTGCTCACTTCATCCACAAGCTATTTGCAACTTTTCTTCCCTAGCTCAATAATTCGTTTTCTCAGTATTTTGTTCTGTACATCAAGTTTTAATCAGTTATGGAACAAAAGAAACAGCTTGATGTTTGAAGGAATAAAACATTAAATTAAAACATTGAAACATTAAATACCAATTTGAAAATACAAGATTCTGTAATGAAATTCTTTAGTAATTGTAACACCGACGTTAATCCAATTCACGTGCGGGGGAACAAACAAAACATTGCAACACTTAAAACAACACATGGAAATGTTCAGCCTCTCTTTGAAGCACCAATGTGTCAAGCAAAATGCGGAGAGAGTTACGTGTAGTTAGTGCAAATATTGACACCTCATGATGATTGTGGCAAGGGTCTGATATGTTCGAAACAGTGCAAAGTCATGTAATATAATTGAAAATACGGCCGATATATGAAACATTAAACATGGCATTGAACTTGAATAAAATACACAATTATCACGGCCGACATAATATTATATGCATGTGTAACATATCAACGCAAGCCATGACAATGCTACGATCATTCCGCTACCAGTTAACATTGAACGCTGCCTTGCTTGAATACAGTCTGACGGATCAAGTCAAAATAACACCGTGATTCTATCACGTGTTCATTAGCACCAATGTTTTGTATTTTGGAGACTCCGGTTCTTCTTCCGAGCGGCTTACACCTCTTTGATATTTGTGGATGGTTCCACGACCGGGCAAAGTAGACGACTGAGCCGCAGGTTGCGTATTTGTGTCGGATCGGAAAACGAAGTCGTAGACGGAGTCTTCAGTCTCAACCAGATTGTTGGCTGTTGGTAACGGCTGGAATGAGTTGTAGATGTACTGCGCATGCTCGTTGTTGGGACGGCGCTGATCTGGGACGCTGATGTACTGGGAGGGCGCAGTCTTCAGCTGGGGCTCTCCAGGCTTCACAAGTCTCCTGTGGATATAAAATGCATTTGATGCATTGACACAACCTTCATAAAAACTAATAATAATAATTGGGCACGGAATTGTGATGCAGATCAGTTGATAAACCACTCGCACTACAACCGACAATCATCTACACATAATTATCCCCCTGTTAATACACATTCAATATTCAAGGCCGCTATTCAGGTATAGAATTTCTCACCTTTTCCAACACACGACGCCAAAGGTAATCGTTGCGACGCACGCAATCAAACAGCATGAAACGATCAAAGCAAGCCACACCTCTGATGAAGAAAAGAAGATAATAACAGCTTTTAAGGCGGATGAATCGTAGGTTTTAAACCTGCTTCGATGGCATGTTATTTGGTTCAAGTCCTTCTAAGGGGAAGCGTTTATAGGGCAGGATATTATTTCTTCAGTGGTCCCTCATATTTCAGTCTTACAGATGATAGGTGTACTCTTTTGGGAATCTTATACAGCCGAATAACAGGGGAGTGAGTGAGTGATTGGGGTTTTACGGCTCCACCCAACCCGTTCGGGTGATACGGGCGCCAGAACAGAAGGCCCGGGACCGGGGTTTCCCCCTACTCTTATCGATAAATCCCAAGGGTTCTTTATCCTGCATACCACCATAGACAGTAGTACACAGCGCCCGGCCTTGTTACGCAGTTGGGCAGCACTGCAGAGTCACCGAAGAATTACAATTGTAATTCACAATCATAACGCCCGTGGCCTGATCGAGTCTCGAACCTGGGACCTCGACCCCCACGGTCGGCATAGGATTGTAGTCAGCGGTTTAACCCACTGCGCTATCCGGTGCCCCAATAACAGGGGAGATAACGTACATATCAATGCTACTTCATTATTGCAGAGATTTGACCGGATTATATTTCAAGAGGTCTGCAAACAACGTGATAAGTGTGAAGCGAGGTTGATGCTGAGCTATAAAGCATCAGTACGGGCTTTGATGCGACACATCTCGAGTGAATACTTCCGATGTGTTCAAGTACTCTTGTTAGTAAGCGAATGAAGCAGTACACAGTTATCAGGTGCTATCTCAAGTACACAATTTCAGTACCTGGAGATATTGGGAGGCTGTTGTAATGGTTCTGTCCAAGTTCCGCTGTTTTGGGACTCTCTGCAAAACAAGAGATTGGTTATGATAAACATTGCATAAGCGTCATACTGCTTCGTTTAAACTATTATTGTTAAAGTTAAAACCAGAACACGTGATGAAATATTGAAAGTGCCAAATCCTGGAATTGTGCCCTATCAGCTGTACTCTGCAGTGGTTAATTACCGTAGATAAGATATACACGTATTATCACTCCAAGAGGCCCGGAAATCGGTCTTTCAACTGACGCTAGTATCGCAAAGGAGTCTTTCTAGTTAGTCTCGTCTTGCAACGTAACCCTATAGCTAATCCAAGGCTTAACCTTTACAATAACCCTTTACGGTTACCTATGTGGATTGCCCATTCAACTGCCATTGTATCACAAGAGAGGGAAGACTAGCACATGTCAATTGCCATGATCCACAGGATTTATCCGTAGATAACCGTAGGGTTAGATTAGATACCTGTGGTGCAGTTGCCAATCACTCCGATCCAGGTGTTTCCCTCGCAGACCAGATGCCAGGTTTGTTTAGAGTTGTTGCAACCGACGGTCAGTGCTCTCCCGTCTCTGGTCATCCAGACATTTGGCGCAGTGTTCAGGTCAGGACAACCAACGGCTGAAATGGACATCGCGGTCATTGACATCGTTCATTAAAGAATCAGATGGACATACATGTATATGTAATGTGCATATGAAGTCCACACAGGGTTATGTTCATATGTCACATTTACTGTAATGATAACACCATATGCAAATAGACTGTTGAGTGCGAAACATGGAAACTAACCTCACTTGTGATCGAGGGGAATTAACATAATGTCCGGTTGTTTGATAGCCAATGTGCTCTGTTGGTGTATAGGTATACATAATCCCGATGATATATAATATTAGTTAATTATTGTATTTAATGGTTGTGATTATGTAATAAGGGATTTCCCATTCTTTGTCTTCTGTCTCGACCCCTCTTTAAATTTCATCATGGCGTTCTACTCTTATGCCTTTTAGCCAAAGTTGCTAAACCAAAAGATGCAATGATACGCATTTGAACTCTATTCAACTTCTGTTCATCCATCCAGGGTCCCTTAAAATCAATGCGAGGAACATTGAAGTCGAAAGTAAATGATGCCAAAATATCAGATTACAATAAATACACCCCTTGAAATCTCGAAATAGTACGTGAAACCCTGTACTTATCTCCCTGACAATAATAAAACAGTATTCTAAAGGCCGACCCCATCATTAAACGCCTCCAGACTCCCCACCCTTCGCAAACGATTCACATCTCTAAAATTAGAAAAATAACCGAAGCGAACTGAATTTAAAGCGATAATTGTGGTTTCTGGCATTGTAAATCCACTTGGACAAAATAGAATGATATAAACTTTAAATGAATATGCTGGGAGATAATGTTGATATTTCACGAAGATGTGTGACAATGTTAGGCATGTAGGGGTCTATTGTGCGATACACACCTGGTCATCGCTAGTCACGGCATCGCTTTCGGTTCAGATATCCAGGGGTTATTGAGCGAATGAATTCAGCCCTCGTAAATGAAATGCAAAGTGAAGCTGAGGCCTCGCGAAACGAAAACTGTCAACAGGGAATTGTAACTCAAATGTGAAAGACATTTAGACGAGCGAAATGCTCTGCTCGAATTAAGTGAACACGGTAACACGACATAACAGCAACCATTTTGTTACATTGAATTAAATGCGCATTGAAATTGTCAATTGCGTGCACTATAAGCTCACTAAATGTATGGCAACGGAAAACAAGATGTAGACTAGATTTCATAATTTGAATATTAAGTCAACGAAACCACAAATTGTCAAGATCCGCCTACCTTGAACGTTCAGGAGGAATATCCCATTCTGATTGGCTCTCAGGTTGACCTTGACCTGATTAGAGTTCGAGGTCATGACCCATGATTCTCTCCGGAATCCACCGCATATCCGGTTCTCCTGTGATGTTTTCTGATCTAGAACGGATCCGTATTGTATGCATCCCGTTTCCAGATCCGTCGGACTCGACCGGAAGTCAATAAGCGACACATTGATCTGCTGCCCTGGCGATGCTTTAAGAAATATTGTGACGTCACTAGTCGTGCGATGACGTAAGCATTCAGGGGAAATGATGTCACCGCTGAAGAGGAACTTCGGGGAAGATCCCATAGTGATTGCCTCGCTATGCAAACATCCCCCACCGAGCGACATTCCTGGAATCAGATGTTGCAAATTCAATATTATTTTATAAACTGTCGGGAAAGCAAGCAAAGTAGCATGACAGCCCTAGGCTGTAATTTTAAATTTTTACTTTTTTCATAATTACATACAATTATTGCGCCTGAAATTCTAAAAATCTAAACTCTTCATCGGCCGTTTGATATTAATAATATAATATTCCACAGACCTGCGACACAAGAATGCTTTGTAGAAAGGTAATACTCCAGCCCCTCGATGCACTGGTTATCACCGACATTCATTTCATCAAAATCAACCTTCGATGGTCTCCGCAAGAAGCAGGCATTTTTCCCAGTGCAGATGGAGTCCAGCTTCGGAAGGACGTTCGTCTTGCAGCCGAGGAAACCGAAGTCGTTTTCTAAACACCTTTGAACAGATGGGAGGCTCGAGTGTTGATGTCATTGATGCAATTCCTACCTCCCCAGGGACATCCGCCCAAAGGACGCTTGCGTCATCAGGATGATCTCCCCTTCCGGACACTGCAGTTTGAGGTCTTCTCCAGTGCATACTTCAGTTGTCTGCTCTGTTTAAGAAAACAACGCTTAACAATTTCGTATATGTCGAAGTGAATGTGTGAGTGTCCAAATATCTCGATTCTCAATTACCATCGGACAGTACTGCCGCATACGAGGATGGGATAGCAATCCGGGTTTCAGGTGTTCAGGTAGCCCTATACCATAGCCGATCCCGCTCGCCCGTGGATCCGCCCTACCTTAGTAGGCTCAAAATGAGCCTACACTGGAAAACAATCTAGATGCCCGGGTTACCTTACAATTTTCTCGCAAATAATAAGCCAAATATAACAGCATCCATGACATTCATGCTGTAGCCTGCAATTATTTTCTGGGTCCACAACCACCGATCCGGGTTATAGATTTACTGCTGTACTCTTCTCATAATATTATCACCAACGTCGTTCTAAAAATTTGCGTATAATCAGGGTTGGTAGATCTATGCATGCTCGCCAAATGTCGTAAATATTCCACCCTCTAATTTAAAAGGCGGGAAAACAGCTCGAGGGTAGGGCTTATATCCCTGCTAGATTGCATTTAAATCGTGCTGAAATTAACACGGGTTTAACATCCCTTGAATAGATAGTTATATGGCCACCCATCGAGGAAGTGTGGCATAAAATGCTTAACTTGAGCATCACTATAATGACCTTGTGCTCAATACACAATTTAATACATAGCATTATCATAGCATGACGGCATCAAATCGTGGTGTATTCCTAGCTCTTATAGGAAAACAAACAGTAAATCTGAGAAAGATCTTCACACTTCTGTCAAAAGGAAGATGATTCATTCGTCTGTTGTGTTTGCTGAGCACCAACACTGAAGGTGTTCGTGGAGAGGTGAGAAGACAATCTCTGTTTGCGAAACATGTATCTGCTTAAATATTCAAAGTTCAGAGACCCTTTGAGACCTCTTGGGACCTATTTAGGACTTCTGGATCACCCCGCACGCGACAAACGGATGTCCCGTACGCTGATAATTCTATCAATATCCGTCGAGGGTTATGTTTAGAATGACTGTTATCAGATAATTCTGCCGGTTTAGATTCCGCAAATTTCGCGTTGTAATGAGACTGGATTAGATATCAAATGCCACCGCATATATGTGCTTATCGAGTCATCGTATAATATTAGTATTATGATTTATGGCATGCATTGACTATTTCAAACTTATTATGTAACACACGCTAGATTCTATGATATGTATCAGAAGAATAATAGGTATGAAATGTTCAGTATTTCTGGGTTTTTGCCTTTGAATTTGCATAACGTGATATCGTATATGTTCTTCCAATGAATCGACATCTGGAAAAAAAAAAAAAAAAAAAAAAAAAAAAAATAATGACCACAAATCTTACAACGGAATTCTTAAGCACAATCATAACCAGACAGCCCTGATCCTGATCGAATTAATTAAAGCGAATATTCTAAAATTTAAGCTTTGAAATATGAAACTTTAAGCACCCTTATGAACGTCCACAGCCATGGCTGCAATTATACTAGTCTACTAGAAGCCTAGCTGGACGGGAAAATTAATTGAAATTATAAATTAATTTCATTAAATTAGCTCCGCACTTTTCCACTTATAAGCTACACTCACCAATCCTTGCATGGACCCCGCACAGAAAACAGATAACAAAAGAGAAACGACAGAGATCCATTTTTAATCCATCAGTTTCTGTTGCTGAGCAATGTTCTCTCTCTGTGAGCGAAGAAGCCTCTGAAGTGAAGAGCAGCCCTTTTCACTGCATTATCGCCCCTGGCCCCTGGGCGAGGAGCCAAGCGCAGAACGAGCAATCGGAGATAACCGCTGCTTTAGAAACGATAAGAAAACAGCGAAGTGATGTCTTTCATGCGGTGACCGACCCTTAAAGCCCCCCTCGCCTCTCGAAAGGGTTTCTTGAGTCATCCATCAAAGGGCTGTCAGAAGAAGCGCTCTGGCGACTTGTAAACTTTGATTTATTTGGCATTTTTAATGGAGTCGAGATTCTGCGTGCCTTAATGAAGTTATTTCATCGAAAACGACGTCTTGCTGTTTAAGGGATTCAAGAGAAGAAGTCCCCTGTTGCTTAAGGGTCATTGTGAGAGGGGATGCTTGAATACTAGTGCCAGGAAGATCGAGAGGTAGATGGGGGAAAACAACGGGGTGGTGGCTGAGGGTGAAATGAGAATGGTCATCTGACCGCAAATTGATGAAGTATAATCATAATAACCATATAATGCATATGCATGGCAATGGGCGTGGCCAAACATAATTACTATACTCAATATTAATTTATGATATGGAAAAAAAGGAGAAGTTATATAATTTATGCTGCATGTATTTGATATCATATGATTAATAATTATGCGATTGCATTTTAGACCTTTATCAAAGTCCTATATCAGTCCATGATGCTGGACACTTCACTTGACCAGTCGTCAACTCGAGTGTAAAAAAAGCATGAGTAACGGTCAATCGCGGCTGACCATTATCGTAGCGCGCCATAAATCGCCAAACATTAACTGGTCGTTAGCGTGGCGTCAGAATAACAAGGAGGCAGCCAACGAAAGTTTTCTTCTCAAATCTTTTGATGTAAAGTTTGTCAATCATCAAAGTCGTCCGCCCACTGTCAGTTAGCGGGATAATCACCATGGTGGCGGCTCCATTGTCCGATTGGTCAGACCATCAGCTCAATCGCCTGGAATAAACTTAATCTGATTCTGTTTCATCTTGCTCTCTGCATAGAATTAATTTAGACCTTGCTGTTGGCAGAATATTCTCACGCATCTTGATTTGCAGTAGCAATATATAGCAATGAACATTCACTGAAGCATATTTATTTAGTTAATTAATAATTGAATACGAGTCAGCTTCAACTGATCAGTATTATTAATTATAATTGTACGAGCAAGCTTTCCAAGGGTACATTAATACATCGTGAGAGGCTTTCAAAGAGATCATTAAGTCTTGAGTCTGAGAATCCATTGTTAGGAACATTTTCAAGTGTAAATTTTGATAATGAACCTCTCAACGCTGAGGATGCAATTTTATAAGGTCTCATGTCTGAGAGTCTTGTTGTAAGGAGGCTCTCAAGACAAAATATTATCGTTTGTGACCCAAATTAACCGACTTCGTAGATGAAATATCGTCAGGAAACACTTGTAATTAAGGGGGCATCGAAGAGCCCAGTCAGTTTGAGAATCCTATGCCGATTGTGGAGGCCCCGTGTCAGACCATGGGCGTTCGATTCCGGTGGGGGGACTTGAAACAAAGAGTGTAAACAGGGCTAGCGTTACCATGATATATGCTAAGCATAATGAGGATCTACACAGCAATATAAATAAATATAATATTCCGTGTGAGAAAAGAGGTTTTTGTGGTGAAAAGTATATAAAAGGCGCTCCAAACATTATCGCGGATGAGTTTCCATTTAGCAAGCACGTCATCGGTGGTACGATCTGCTAGCAAATCTCTATCTTTCCATGCACGAGGGAGCTAATTTTTGATTACAACAGGGTTTTCGGTGAAAGTGTGGGCTAAATCTAGAAAAATTGTCTGTATTTAGTTGGAGAAGCCTCTTATTATGTATTTCAGGTCTTTTACCCGGCCATTTTATGTCAAATATTCCCAGAAATATCGCATTAATAAGGTCATATTATCACAGCGCGCAGTCGTCGCTCAGCGCTGAGCAGCCCGAAGTCGTGAAAAAGCAGGCATGCTTGTTATCGCAATATCAAATCAAAACATTTTTGAATATGTCAGTGGATTTTACTACGTTCCATAGCATTCTATCAGACACGACCTTTCTTTTTCGTCAAAATAAAACTAAACAGCGTCCTTGGTTAGCGAATTCTTCAAAACATTTCTATGATTTCCTCGTATTTGACTATATTGTTGCTGCCGATGCTGCGTGCCTCGCCCTGACTCTCTTCTCCGCGGCAGTTCTGATCGCCAACACTGTCATTTCTCTGAGTTCTCTCTCCTTCGTTATTGCTGACACCAGTGGCGTATTTAGCCTAAGGGCGTAGGGGCGATGGCCACCCCCTCATCCTCAGCAGAGAAAAAAAATTGTAGTTTTTAATTTTTGTAAATGCACATTCTAGTACTATAATAGTAGTAGTTATGCGTATTATGTGAAGGAAAGCATAAATACATGAATACTAGTGCCGGTATACAGGTACAACAGTACATGGATGGATGGATGATCTATAGTAGGCCTACTGTATTACGTAATAGTCACTGGTATGCAGGCCTGCAAACAGGATATAATATTATCCATTAATATGCACATTATATGGAAGCTGCAGCGCCCATAACTGATTGATGCATCGGATATGTTCGTAAGGATGACTAACTTTTGGCCACCCCCTCGGTGATTTTCTAAATACGCCACTGGCTGACACCAGATTCAAATCTGTATGGATAAATTAAGATTACCAGAAGATCGGCCCCACCATATCCGTGTTCATTCCCACTCTCAATTTCGATATACGCCCCCATATTATGATCAAATGTAGAGTGGACTGCTGTCGCGCAGATCTCTCAGCACGTAAAAACCTATGCTGTCGCTGTGAGAGAATAAGTTCGCGTACCACCCGTAACGACACGATGAGCTCATGAATATTTATGAGCTCGCATTTGGACGTCGTTTACGCTTTGTCGCATGCACGCACAGGTGTCGGAATAGCGCGATTCGAAATCTGAGGCGTTATGTAATAAGGTGGTGGTAAAAAGTTGAAACCAAATGATGGTGACGCTACCTGTTTAACCACGGGTGTTATGATTGTGAATAATTATACTTTGAAGTAAAAGAATCGCACGCCTCAGTTATAACGACGCAGTGTATTTTGCATGCATTGTACACTTGTACAGACTCCATTTTACGAAGTTGTGAAGGTGGTTCATTTGACCACACGTTGACAAAATTTCAGCAAAAACAAAGCTTTTTCAACTGATTTAATTCCTTCCTAAAAGGACAAGGGGTCAAGCGTGAGATTCACATGATCAATATCGGGTGTGCCCACCTCTCGCGTCCACACATTCCGTGCATCTTCGGCGCATGCTGTTGCGGAGCGTTCGGATTCTGACTTGGGAGATGTTCCCCCATTCTTCGCGAGCGGCTGCAATCAGTTCTCGGCGATTGTGGGGAGAGGGGAGACAGAGGGAGATTTTCGGCAATGTCACAATATCACAATGTCACAGTATTGCACACAATAAAATTGTACGTTATAGCTATAATTATTGGCACAAATGAAGACTGTGCTCTCAAGACTTACAATCAATGAAGCTGTAACTTGATTCTTTTAGCAATTATGCACTTCTTCAACAACGTGATCCCAAAATTATCGCGTAAGGTGATCGAGACGCATTTTGATTGCATTTCTGAGCAGGTGTTGAGCATCGAAGAGCAATCTGTGCACGTGCTACTCATTGCACCAGTCTCCGCTCTGCTCGTCATACTTAGAAGGTGAGACGATCATTCTATTACTTAATTCCATGACCCCATTCAGACTATATATACACCAATAGGTCTGTATATAATTATAGTGATTTCGGCCAGCACATGCGTCTGCTCTCGATTGTTCAGTTTTGTATGAACACATCGCAAACCAGATTCCTTTTAAGATCACCAAGTGAGTGCTATAGACCATCAGCAATTCATCATGCCCATTAGGATGGCATTAATTATCAGAATTACGAGCCTTCGTGGTATACAGAGGAAACAGTATAAATAGTTTACGAGCTAATATCAGAACAGTTCATCATGCTGATATGAGCCTGTATCAGAACAGTAACAAACTGTTTCGAACTTTCGATTGAAGTTTCGAGGTTAGATTCGGAGGCAAAGAAATTGCCACCAACCAAGTAGCCTCCATGCGCGCCGCTTTGGATTGTCACACTCTCTGGCTATAGACCTAACGTGGTATGCCTTACGTTCACGAAGACGCACAGAACCGCTGTACTCAAACCATATGAAGAATAATGGTTAAACCACACGATACTTGAAGCCGCAAAAAGGGCGACGGATTCGAAGGACGATTTGCCAGTCAGCTAAAATCGTGCCTTCATGGCTAAGTTTTTAATCATACTGGTTTTGATAAGATGGTCGCAACATTGGTCACGCGACCACAGAATTTGAATTAATTTATCTTGATAAATAATAATTTAATTTGAATTATTAGTCTTAATTCTGTGCACACGGCTAAGGAAGCGATTCAATTCCGACAGTTTGGGACTCAACGTCACATTATTATTTTAACGCTTCACCAAATTCAGCAATTTCTTTGCAGACGTTTCACCTGGTAAGATGGAGATGTGCGATTACACCCTCAAAGCAAACCTTTTCTTCTTCCTTCTCTTCGTTTGCACATTATCACTTTTCGTCAACCTCAGACAGAGGGACATCATTACGTTTTATGCAAATGAGCTCGATCAGCATAGTCTTTATGACTCCAAACACATCGAAGATTGCGGAACTGAAACTCTGAGCCAACGTTTCGAACTGGATACCTTCGACGGTGATATACACCCAGAAAATAACGAACGACCTTGTGACCTGGAATGCGAACTAGTTCAAGAAGAAATCGCAAATTGGCCGGCTGCCAAGACTCTTGGGGCTATTTACTATCTGGTCAAATCAAGCCGAGTGAAAAAACTAACTAAATCATTGGAAGCCCTACACGCTAACTTCAACCAGCAATACGATTATCCCGTCATCATATTCCATGAAAATGATCTCAGGAAGGAATTGGAAACTCTTCGTACGTCAACCAAAAATCGTGTCTATTTCCAGGAAATTAAATTCGAGGAACCTGCTTTCCTACAAAAGGAAATCCCTGGGGACATAACATGCAAAAGTGCCATCAGTTATCGGCACATGGCAAGGTTCCATGCGAAGGTTGTGTATGAATATCCCATTGTTAGATACTTCGATTATCTATTTCGATTAGATGATGACTCCGTGATAACATCAAGGGTTGAATTTGATCTCTTCCAGCACATGGCAGTCCATCAATTGCAATACGGATACCGGTTAATTCACTTTGATCTCGATGTTTGCGTCGCTGGTTTATGGGAAGTCACTGATTGTTACGCGAAGGAAAACGCTATCAAACCGGAGTTCTACCACAATTGGACCAAAGGAAAAATATACTACAACAATTTTGAGATTTCTAAGACATCATTTTGGTTGTCAAAAGCATATCAAGATTACATTCAGTACATTGATCGCTCAGGAGGAATATTTTACCATCGATGGGGCGATGCTCCAGTCAAATCTCTCGCTCTTTCCCTGTTCATGCCTCCAAAGTCAATCCATTGCTATGGCAACGTGGGTTACCAACATGGAAGACCAAATTCGACCGTGAACCGTAAACTCCTAAATATAAATGCACCATCCGTCTTGAACTGATGACAAGGTGGATGAACTCTAATATCATATAATTATGCACTTCTCGCAATTTTAAATTTTAATTAGCATGTTTGGTCAATGAGAATCAATCTATAGATCAATAATTTCAAAAGCACAACGTTTATATTATTGTTAATCTTGGTCATTTATAGATTGCACCTCAATCTGTGGGTTAGACATACACTGGAAACTTGCTCCAATTATATTTATTATTCCATTTCATTTTTATTTTTATTTACGATACGTTGTGAACTTTTAACCTTTGATAAATGCGTTTTAGTGCATTTCGGTGGATTTTACGCTATACCAAGATATATTTTTGTAATTTATTAAATTAAGTTTTATCAATTTGTGCTATTCATCATTCTACATTTGGATTACGCAACTGCTTTTGGTACCATTTAGGATTATTCGAGTGCAATTTTTCTCGGTCTGCGATCACAATAGAAGTTCGAAAATATTCATAAATTGCGTGACACTTTCATACAAAATATGAAAACGTATGGTTCAATGCTTTTAAAATCAAATTATTACCCAATCTTGTTCGTGATGTTATGGTAACAATTATGCGCATTCTGGATTTGGGATATGACGTTGTATTTGTACAAACTCAATTCTGATTATTAATTTGATCACGTGGTTCACACTCAACAAGCGAACACAATTTTCGACAGTTGGGCGTGTAATTAATTAATGAACGGTTATATCACGGAAAAGCGTGCCTTCCCTTCCGTGGAACCCTCTTCGATTTTAGCTCTTCATTATATGAAGCATCGTGACAAAAGGCACTATCAACCCAACTGACAAACCACTCTACTTCACAGATGGCGAAATTCGTGGATCTCATCCGGTATCCGACGGTCGTAATCATGACCACCAAACGCAAACTGCACAAACGTCTCAGACGCTTCAACCAGCTCACTTGGGGAGAATTGGTTCTCTTGCCGTTCATAATTGACCTCAGAGAAGCGCTGAAAATGCTCATCACATTGGTGAGCATTCTTAGCGTCGTTGTGACGCTGAACTTGCGCAGGGCAACATTCCCCGTTGAAATTCTACATCGCACCCTCAATGACTCAATTCTGAAGAACCATCTCCGCCATTTTGATTTAGACCATCCTGGTGATGTCCTGTATGTAAGCTTGGCTCCTATTGGTGGTTGCCATGGAGATTGTTTGAAAATCAAGAATTTGTTGTCGGATTGGCCAGTAGGGAAACCATTGGCCGTGATATATATTCTCACCAAAATTCATCGCCAAAAGCTGTTAATGCGAGCGTTGGATAGCATTTATCAAAATTTCAACCACCGGTTTAATTACCCCATAATTATATTCCACGAGAAGGAATTCACAGCAAAAATTCCCCAAATTCAAACTGAAACCAGGAACAAGATTTATTTCCAAGAAATCGCTTTCGCGGAACCTGATTTCATGAAGCGATCAATTCCTGAGAACATCACATGCAGCAGTTCAATTGGGTACCGACATATGTGTCGATTCCATTCGAAAATGTTGTACCACCACCCCATCATTCGAGGATTTGAGTTCTTATTCCGTTTGGATGATGACTCAGTGTTGTTATCACAAATCCACTACGACATCTTTGTTTTTATGCGAAAGAATAACATCACATACGGATACAAAACGACATCCTTTGATCAGCCTCGATGCACCACTGGTCTATGGGAAATTACAGGTCACTTCATCAACGTGACAGGTGTGAAACCAACTTTTGACAACACCTGGAAGCCGTTGAAACTGTTCTACAATAACTTTGAAGTGTCGCGTTCTGCTTTATGGCTATCCCGTGAATATTCAGCTTACATCAATTACCTCGACCACACTGGAGGAGTGTTCTACCACCGATGGGGAGATGCTCCGATCAAGTCTCTGGCGGTTTCGATGTTTGTGCATGAAAATCAGACGCATCAATTTACGGATATCAAATACAAACACGGGAATTATGTAGGGTGATGGCATGGCCAATCGTTGAGCTGATGTTCATAAGGGAATTTGTTGAGGTGTCTGGCTTCAATTAAGGATTACATGAATGGTAATAAACAGGGTGAGCGCTCAACACATATTATATCCACAGAAAATTTTGTTTGTTGGGACAACTTCGGCTTCAGAAAGAAATGACATGAAGAATTTTTTTAGTCTTTTTCATTTTTTATTTATTTATTGTGTGTGTGAGGGTGTGTGTGTGAGTGTGTGTGTGTGTGAGGGTGTGTGTGTGTGTGTTTCTGGTTGGTGTCTGCAGACTCCAACCTTTGATATCACTTCGGACATACTTCCTCGACTCGTGATTAGGCAGTCCAAATTTCTTCCAATCAGAATCGTCAAATTCATGTCAATACGCCTGTGCACTGTTACACCACAGCCGCTACGAATTTACTGCGAATTGATGAGAACTGTATTTTTGATAACATCCGTTTTTCATCATAATGATTCTCTTGGTTGCAGTAATTACGGTACTCTTAACCCAGGAGACCTATGCTTTCCACTACTATCTAGATCGCTTGCAGGGGGTGTGACGTCATTTAATTCAGAACGAGGCTTGTTAGCCGGGGGTATATGCGCACCAAACTGTTTTGAACGATCCTGTCAAATTAACATCCTTGCAGGACACGATCAGTTTCTTTGTTTCGCACGTTGTTAGGTCACAAACTCATAATTTTACCGTCTTCCATCTGATGTGACATTTGTTATTTAGACCACTCATTATTTGCGTTCAAAATCTGGCGAGCATTGATCGTAGGAACATTTTAGAAACATTTGAATTTGCCTTTTATTCCTAATCAATCAGTTAATCAAAACGTTTCACATAAAACGTTTGCCATTTACTGGACGCGGATGGCGTTAAAATACAGATTGTTATTAAAATGCGGAGCCATATACGAAGCGCGGATTGTGGGCGAAATCAAGTACTAGTTCTGCCAGCATTCCAGCTAGTATATCACTGATTGATGTGTGTTGTTGTTTGCGTGTTCCATGATTCCTTTGTTAGGATCCTTAATTGTTCGTTAGATTTCAGGCTGACAGAACCGTTGACATTTCATATTTAGCTGGTTTAAGAACTTATATCATGTCATCGACATCATCCTGATGATCCTCATCAGGCTCTGCCTTGTTTTTTTTTTTTTCAAATATATTTTATATTTTCATAATCGTTCTTTTTACTTGGTACTACCTCGCCATATGTTTAGCCTACCACATACATTTATGATATCACCTAGCAACGATCCATATGTTTGATAAAATCACTTCCTCTATCTCATAAATGACTTTTTTCACAACATACGTACATACCATTAGTACTACAATTGTAATTTTCAACAATATGATGTTTCACTGTGTCCTTTGATCTTATATTCATTTATATTCATAAAATGCTTTCATTTAACGCCAACCTTTTAGTTCAAATACTAGTTATAGAATTTTTTTCATTCAACCTCACAGAGGATCAAAACTTCAACGAGTGATGGGCATTGTCATCATCATTCACGTGCATTTTTGTGCATTTTGCACGTTCGTCAGATCAGGTATCGTGCACACAAATTCGGGCGCACGGACAGACACGTCATGGACAAATAAAGCAAAATATAAAAATATATAAAAAGATTCTATATAATTTTCTTCTCAAAAAAAAAAAAAAAAAAAAAAAATTAAGTCTTTTTTTTTTTTTCTCGAAGGAAAAAGCAGGCGGGTATGAGGAGGCAGTCCGCAGACTTCCGCTCATCGATTCCTCCGAATTGTCCCGGAGGCCGATCACTTTGAAGGACGCCTAATTTGCTACCCAATAATAATTGCAATTATAAACATGTGCGTTTCTTAATTTTGCCTTTAGGTATTGTAGTACAGTACTAGTATAACAGATATCTCCCTGAAACATTACCCAGGACCCTCCTGTTGAAATTACAGAAGTTATACTCGTTGTGAAAGGATTTGTCAATTTCACAAAGCCAATGAAATCATTTTCAGTGAATCAATTAATTAGGCAAGCGATCAAACTCATCGAAGCTGCTTTCTCGAGCACAAGGGACTGTGAATGGTTGTTAGTACTGCACTCTGTCTTTCGCATCGTTACTGACTGAAAGTCGTAACACTTACCGTTGTGTCTCACAAAGAATCATCAAAGTAAAAATCGAGTTACCATCTGTTCTTATTAAACCCAATTTGACATACACATCAGCAGACTGTTGTTTGATCTGATTAGATTTTCCCTGCATTAAGGCTCTGTGGTAAACTGTGCCGCCAAGGTCATGCAAGGGAGTGAGAGAACCACACAATAAGTGTCGTGTAAGATTATACTTAATCGAAAAAAATCCAGACCCTGTTAGAACAATAAATCAAGTGAAGCAAATTGAATTTCATAGAATTTGAGTGGAATGTTGAACACCCAGAGGTCACGAGGTATTGTCATCTGTTATCAGTTGGCTCAGCATGTTGTACATGGCCTCCTGATTGGCCGCATCTGCAGTTTGTGCATACGCTATTCCGTTGGCAATGACGGTCGCCTCGGCCACCTGGTCGTCCTGAGGTTTCAAGAAGATGGTGTTGCCATCCTGGTCAATAGTACGCATCAGCGGCTGAGGGTGCTGGATGCTGACAAACTGCGTCACTGAGGGCTGAGGGGGAGGAGGAGGCTGCAAGTAGGTCAGGTTTGGGGCGGACATCTGCTGCAACATCTCAGCTGGCGCCGCCAGAGAGGAGACCTCCATGTGCGGCTGGCCTACTGCTGCTGCGTTGGCAGGTGGCGCTGATGCTGCGACCGTGTATGTTGCTTCAACACCCAACTCAGCTGTGCGCCTCTCCCCGCTGGACGTAGTGATTTCCACAAAAGCGCTCGTCTTGTTCTTCTTGCCCTTGACACTGAGGCCTTTGGTCAGCTTGCCACTTTTGTGGTACTCCATGCCTTCAGGAGCGTCGATCAACTTAACTTTCTTAAGGGGAGGCAGTTGGTGGTCACTACCATGCACTGCACGCATGTGTCTGCGCAGATTGTATAAAGAATTGAAGCCAGTTGATGTGCAGGTTTGGCATTTGTGGGGTCGGTCACGCAGGTGAGTGCGGCTATGCCTGTTCAAGGCAGTACGAGTTTTGAACTGGGACCCACACGTGAAACAGCTGAAGTCCCTGGAATTACTATGCTTGTAGAGCTTGTGTGTGGCCAGGGTGCGTTTTGAGTGGAAGGCAGCCGCACAAACCTCGCAAATAAAGTCCCGTTTAGAGAAGTGCAGAGCCACATGCCGCTTGAGGTTGACCTTCTCGCGTGACGTATGATCGCAGTGTGGGCACTGATATGGCTTGTTGCCAGAGTGGACCAGTAGATGGCGCTGCAAGGCTTGCTTCCTGCAAGTAAGGAAGGGTTAAAGAAAAGAAAAAAACAAGCGACTGAGAGGAATGGCACCTGTAAAAGCCTCTGCCACAGACAGAGCACAAGTGTTGCCTCGTCTGTTCAAGAAGCCCAGTCCTCTTACGGTGGCTAAGCGTGGTCTGGTGTCGCAGCAGGGCTTTCTTTGAGCGAAATGCTATGTTGCAGGCGTCACACAAAACAGGTTTCTCTCCTGCAATTGAAAATATTCACCAGAAGCGATTCATTTAACAGCTCACTAACCGTCATGGAGCCTCATGTGGATGACCAGCTGGCCCGGGCGAGAGAAGCCCCGACCGCAGTCGCTGCAGATGTGCTTGCGAGCCTGCACCGCAGCAGACTCATGCAAATCTCTCTGATGGGAACCTAGTTCAGCTGCATTGCTGAACTTCTCGCCACACTGATCACAGTCGTACTTGGCGTGATTCTGCATGTGCTGAATGAACTGCTGATTTCTGGAGAATGTGGCTCCACACTGATCGCACACGTGGTTAGCTTTGGACTGTAGGTGGATCTGCAGGTGTTCCTCGTGTGAGGCCTGACTGGTGCTGAGGTGGCCACACTGCATGCAGACCACATGGCCCTCAGCCACCGCATGAACAGAGGACAAATGTTCATGCATCAGGCGCTTTGAAGTGAAAGTGCTGGGGCAGTGTTGGCAACTGAAGCTCCTGCCTGCTCCATGCTCGCCCTTCAAGTGCTGCAGCAACTTCTTCATGTTTGTGAACACTGCGTCACAGTGGCTGCAGTTGCGAGCGTGACCCTTGCGACCTCGACGCCTGGGGCCCATCCCTTTGCACACGTGGTGCGAAAACATGGCTTCATTATAGAAAGGCTTTCGGCACGACAAGCAGCTCATGGCACCCTCCTCCCCGTGGTCTTTCAGGTGGCGGCTGAACGCGTTCCCATGCTCAAATTTCCTACCACAGATCTTACACAGGTGGCGCACAGCTTGCTTCTTGGTGTATTTCCTCACTAGGCTCCTGGTGGACGTTCTAACTGCAGCCAGCCGATTGTTGCGCAATCTCTCCGTGTACCTCTGAGTGAACGTTTGTGGCTGTTCCACGACCTCTGCCGGGGGATCGACCTCATCAAGGTCATCCACCGGTCTCTGCCGCGTTGACCTTCTCGGTCTCCCAGATGAACTGAGGGAGACGAGATCAGGATTGGCATCCACGTCAGCAGTAGCAGGGGAAGGGGGAGGGAGGCCCCTTCTGCCTCTCTTTCTTGAAGCAGTGGGGGGCCTACTCTCTGGCACTGCGGCATATGTAGCATCATCTCCAGGTTTGAGTTTTTTGGTTAATTTCTTAAGCATTTGTTTCAGTTTGAGGTTCTCTTTCACCAGGTGACTGATGTCTGCTTCTCCTCCTTCCTGTCTTACTGCTGCTTCGTCAGCAGCTAATGAAGCAGGAGGAGGTGGAGTAGGAGTCTCATCTTCTGTTGCTTCTTCTTCCCCTTGAACCAAAGCAAATATGCTTTTGAGGGAAGAGAGAGCCCTTGCACGATCTTCATGGCTCAGAGAATGCAGCACTGCGGCTGCTTGTTGAAACTGAAATGAACCGTTTTTCAGTCACTGCCATTCACTGGCTAACTTCAAATGACTACAAATTCAAAATAAGTAAAAATTAGGAACACATTTTTGTCGTCACAATGGACAGAAAAAAAAAAAATATATATATATATATAGTTTTATTTATCGTGAAATTGACACATGCATACAATGATACATCATTTTACTATGTCATTGAGCATTGAATTGAATCAATTGATTATCAATATTGATTTTGATTATAGAACACAATCTGTATGAAGCAACCTATGATGTTATGGGCATCAATTGCAGGACACGCTCTGAAATACAATACTCAGTGATTCGAATTTTCCTCCATTTCCGACTACTCGATATGCATCGAATATAGAAAAGTCAACCCAGCTCTATTATATAGCATTCGAGGGAGGCTACCACTTCATATCAATGAGAACTTATTTCATTTGAGTGATTTGCTCACATTTGACAGCACAGAGTCCAGCGATTTCGAAGGTCCTGCTTGATTTTCATCCATCGTGTACTTCTGAACACAGACCAGATAGCTCAGGCGATATAATAAATAAATAAGTTAAAAATGACAAAAACAGCTACGTCGACACCATCGTCCTGAGCCTACTTGCGAAGCTACTTTTTGGGAGTTTTTGCTTGTTTCGTATCATTTTATAATCATCTGTAAACAAAATTTCAAACCTCCTCATAAATAAATAAGTTTTCAAAGGGATAATAATATTTTTTCGTAATTCGGAAAATTCTATTAATATTCCAAGATATGGTTTTGCTTCTCCCTGCTGAGCATGAGTTTCGTATGACTCATAATGTCTTTCAACGGGAGATTCATAATGTACTGATGAACGTTATGATCATCTTTATCTCTCTGTGCACTGTGCAATAATTGTCAATATTATTATGCACGTGATGTAAGCATGTACCTCCAATACAATACAGATTGTAAAAGGTTCAACGCGAGTATTACAATCATTTGGTCCGAGAGTTAATGCAGTCGAATGATTATATATCAGATTATTGAGGTAAAATTCACTATCTTTCTGCTGATAGCTGAATTATAAGTGTAGATGACACCAGCCCTGAGGGCACTTGGATAAGATCCCGAACTTTTTTATATGTGAACTTTCTATGCCTACATGAACATACAACCACAGAATGTATATTTTGTAAAATTAGGTTTTTATTCAATTCTATCAATTCAGATTTCAGTTGCAATAAGCAGAAATAGCAATGAACTCGAGTCTCAAAACAATTTCAATTTATTGTCCACTTTCAACCTCAATCTAGGAATAAAATCTCGGATATCTTCACCAAATGGGCATCTACAGAAAACAAAAATATAAAAAATGAATTTATAATATTCCACAACTCACTTGTATTCATATATCACTGATTCAAAATCCTCCACAAATCCACGTCCAACTTTATACTTTTCAACACCATTCCTGTAAATATAAAAATAAAAATATTTGATTTGATTGTTCCAACTTTCAAGAAAAGAAAAAAAGAAAAAATTAACAATACTTTATTTCATTTTTCCTTCTTCCAACAATTAATATTTTAAAGCAATAAACTACGCCAACAAAGAAACGCAGCGCTTACCATGCGATCATGATGCCATTATCTGTGCAGAGGTGAGGAGGTGGACACACCATTTGATATCCATGCACTCCACTGGCAATCGACATACCATTCCGAAGAAACTGATTACTGGCAACACCTCCAGACACAACCTAAAAATACTAATCATCAACATCATCATCATTAGATATAATTTGCATACCAGTGTCTTGACAATATTCTCTGGCATTAAACCCGCTTTCTCACAGAAAAGAAAAGCTCTTCTAACACGTTTCACAAGATGATGTAAAATGTTGTACTGGAAACTTGCGCAAATATCGGCCGTGATTTGCTCTGGAAGGGCTCCTCCTGTTAAGAACAAAAGTGTCATTTGTGAGACTGAATTCATTTATCAAACGGCCTTCCCAGACCTGAGTGACGCTTTTCTTCGCGTTGAATGAGTTCCATAAAAGAAGTCTGCAATCCAGAGAAGCTGAAGTCGCAACTAATTTTCTGGCTCATCACGTGATGCAGAGGAAAGGCCAAGGGGTCACCAGATAAGGCCATGACCTCCACCGCACGACCTCCACACATATCTTCACAAGCAGCAAGGTCCTTGAGATTTAAACGTCTGGCAATCTGTGAATATTATTTATCATTATGGCTAAATAATCACAAGAAAAAAAAAATCATTCACAAATAAATCCTCATTTTTCAAACCTTATCATATGCGTCTCCAGGAGCTTTGTCAAGACTTTTGCCTAAAAGTAAGAAATCATCAACATCTCTGGCGAGAGCAAGGAGGCAGTTGCCGCCACTAACTAAAAGAACCAGGAACGGAAAAGAAATCCTGAAACGAAGATACATTAAATATTTAGTACCATTAATCATTCATTTGTGAGTCATTACTCACTCAGTGAGCATCCTGGCTGTGAGTGCATGAGCTTCCATGTGATGAATGGGAATAAAAGGCTTCCTTACAAAAACAGATTGTGCTGGCATTTAGAGAAGCAAGAGGCACTCACCTACTAATCCTCAGCAGTTGCTTCGTGTAGTCCAAGCCAACTCCAAGACATGGTGCTAAACCAGGCATCACTGTTGTTGCTATGGCATCAACATCCTAGAGAAAAAGGCTGCAGTTGTCAAAGGAATTAATTACATAATTGTAATTACATAATAATAATAATAATAATAATAATAATAATAATAATAATAATAATAATAATAATAATAATAATAATAATAACACAATCAATTGATATTAACTATAATTTCAATACTTTAAATATCAATGCAAGCATCCATAAAAGAGTCATGACTCTCAAAATGAACATTAACATGAAATAGAATTGTTTAATGTGATAATGAGAGGTAGCCTAGGCCAAATGAAATTAACTCAATTGCTAGATTATTTAATTAATTTAAGCACTAACATTGAGCATGAATCCTGCCCTACTCAATGCGTTGTCCACAACACTGGAGATATGTTTGGAGTGAAGCTCTCCCGCTTTGTTTGGGTAAATGCCACCGAACCTATAAAGAAATAACCAGCTCTTAGAGGAGTCAGTGTAAGAAAGCATTCAAAGTCAACGGCAATGGCTATTATGTGATTTATGTCATCTGCTAGTTTGTAACGGCAACAGGGGCATGTTTTTCTTTCAACTTCAATTTGGACTGTGATGTCAGAACTGGAGAATTTTTTGGACAAGCCATGCTTGGCGTGAAAAACACTCCACAAGACTTTGGACGATGTCTCACCCAATTGTCATGTGACAAGAAATTTCTACATTATATTTCTCGCATGCATAACAAGTTAACAACCAAAACTCGTGAGACTTTAGTTGAACCTGAAGCTGTTCCATAAATTCCAGGTTCTCTGTTCTGACCTCCTTATCCACCGGGCCGGAACAAGGTTTGGACCATGCCATCATGGTCCAAGTTGAAGTTGAATGAAAAACAGGCCCCAGCACATACATGAAATAATAAATCACTATATGTTTAAAAGCTAATTGGAAATATTTACAGATATTCACTTCATTAGTGTGCCTATTAATATGCCCCCTAAAATGTGTCCCAATTTTTTGGGTTTCCAAACCCAGTGTAGTGAAAACTAGACATAGGTCTGAATCATAGAACAACCCGTAGCTGACATACTACAGTAAAACGCCATGAAGTATACAAAGTAACAGACCTGGCCCGATTTATCTGTGCTAGGCAAGCCTGCGGGCCCTTATTCTCACTCTCAGTTACTGTATCCACAAATTTAATGTAAGTAGCTAGGCATTCGGGCCTAGTAATAGTGATAAAGTTGGTGTGCGTATAACATGGAACAGCCACCTCTGTAAGATGATAACAACCAAATAATTCCATTCTATTCTTGGCTTTCGGGCAGTGGCTGACTCAGGTATACAAGTAACATTGAAAGACTATAAATAATTAATATGTGATGCATAATTATTAATTATACTTATTAATATTATATTTATTTAATAATTGAAATGAGAAGACCCAATTTGGTAAACAATAGGCCTATGCTTGATACTCTTCCTCGATTTCTAAATTTCTCAAAACAGGGATTTTACAAATGTTCAAGAAATATAAAAATAGATTATTTGTTTTGAAGCCGCTGATTTCGCGATATCACCACTGTGAATGCATGCTTATTTAGGCCTACAGCTTCTACTGCTCTAATCTCAAATCTGCTGCAATGATATGACGATGATAAAAATCACCAAAGAATAAATTTAACTCTTCCGAGCTGATCTGTCCTGTTCTGTGGAGGCATGCCCTCGTCCTTCGTTTCCCACCGCCGAATCGGCTGGGCCCAATGCCAAGCGTGGTGCTTGGCTTCAGACCAGACCCCAAGCGCTTGCCAATATTAATGATGAGAGATTTTAGGACAATAATTACTGGACATGGAAATCAGTTTGAGAGTTCAGGTCCTCTCCCAGGATTTCGCCATCTGCATTCACCACAGCAGCTCCAGTGTCATCGCAGCTGGTTTCGATACCGAGCACAACTGGTTGTTTTGGGCCAGCAGATGACAGGTCGCGACAGCAACACCCCTCTTTTATCGCCCATAGGGGAGAAGAGAGTGCAACATTCAGATTTGACAGACGTTTGGAGGCTTGACGTCGAGTTTTGATAGCACTAAACGATGAAACATATTGATTAATAGTATCTGGCCAATTAAAGGGTGTCAAAATTCCAATTTGCGGTAGAAAACGTCGATATTTCAACTTTGATAATTTCAGTGACCGGTACATGGGCGCCGCCATCTTTGTTTTGATTCGCAGAGAACCGTTTTTGTGAGTTTTATTCTCTTCGGAATTCGGAATAAAAATATTATTCCCTTAAACATGCACTAAAATGTGATATTTCTAAGGTAACGGGTAAATATTTAGTTTAAATAATTATAATCTCATTGTAAGTACAAAAAATATTCATAATAACGGCGAGAAATAAATAGGAAAAAATCACCATTTTACGAACGTCCATACGCGTCCCTCCCGAATTTGACAGCTGTGAGCGTGGCATGTCGTCTGTTGGCTTTCACAAATTTGCGAAACAAACTTTTCCCATATTGCTTCGCTGCCTGAACAGATCTAAACCCCTTTCAAGAGTTTCAGTTGGTGCCAGGCACTTCCATTGCAGCACATCAACACCTGCCCTTCCTAAGTTTGGGCGAAAAGTTCGACAGAACACATTGAGTAGAGCTCTTGAGAATATCAAAGAAATTATGGCCGACCCCGCAGCCAACGAAGTTCTCGCCCCTCTACAGGCATCGGTCAAGGAACAGGTGAGGTCTCCCTCCCCTCCCCTGCCTACTGCTATGCTCGTGTCCCTTAGGGCAAACCATGATGTATAAGGCCATATGATCAATGTTTTCTTTAATTGAACCGTCCTCGAGGCTCGATCACCTTGCGCACGAGTTATGAACTAAAGAAGTGTATCATACAACTTATCTGCTCACAAGCCTCATCCTAATTTCTTATTAAAAATTAGTTTTGAATGACAGAATAATCTCTGATTTTATAATGCTTTCAGGGAGATCTTGTCCGCCAACTGAAAGAACAGAAAGCCCCAGCAAACGACGTTAAAGTTGCCGTGACGGAATTGAAAGCAAGGAAGAAGCTGTTGGAGGACAAGGTTCATTTGCATAATTCATTCTCGTAAATTACTCAACACTATTCTGTTATTTCAGCTGCTGGAGCTGAGCAGAGAGCAAGAAGGAGATGTGATCGATCGTGCCAAGATGGAAGACCTGTTGAAACAGCGTTTCTTCTATGACATGTCATTTTCCATCTACGGAGGTCAGTGACTGCTGTAATCTGCTCACTCACTAGAGTGGTTGCTTCAGGTGTCACTGGTCTGTATGACATGGGGCCAATGGGATGTGCTATCAAAGCCAACCTCCTGCAAGCGTGGAGGAACTTCTTTGTCCTTGAGGAGCAGATGTTAGAGGTTGACACCTCCATCCTCACGCCAGAAGTAGTTCTCAAGTGAAGTCTTTAAATGCTTGAAGGTTAATTTTATATTTTACGCTATTAATTTCTTCAGAGCGTCAGGCCACGTTGAACGTTTCGCTGATTTTATGTGCAAAGATGAGAAAAACGGAGAATGTTTCAGAGCAGATCACTTGATCGAAGGTATTCTCATATTCTGACATGTCTTTTTCTTTTACAATTTTGTTTTCCTTTCAGCACATTTTGAGAAATTGTTGGCTGATAAGAAAGCCTCCGAGGAGGTGAAAAAGCAAGTCAGGGCGACGATTCCTCTGGTCAGTGCAGTTCACTTTTCTTGGAATATTCATGGTAATAGTTATATTGCCACTTAATGCTCTAAGGGCATCAAATAGCTCAGTCGGTTTCACTGGCTGACTGCAATCCTATGTCAACCGTGGGGGTCGAGGTCCCGGGTTCGAGACCCGATCCGGCCACGGGCGTTATAATTGTAATTCTTTGGTGACTCTTCAGTGCTGCCCAATTGCGTAACATGGCCGGGTGCTGTGTACTACTGTCTATGGTGGTATGCAGGATAAAGAATGCAGGGATTTATCGATAAGAATAGGGGGAAACCCCGGTCCTGGGCCTTCTGTTCTTGTGCCCGTATCATCCGATTGGTTTGGGTGGAGCCGTAAAACACCATCACGTTAATGTTCATGGTCACTCAATGCTCTAAATAATTTTTTCTGAAGGTTGAAGGAATGAGCAAGCAAGAAATGACCGACACCATTCGCAAGTATGAAATGAAATCACCCACTACGGGTAATGCATTATCTGACCCCATCGAGTTCAACCTTATGTTTGGCACGTCGATCGGCCCCACCGGTCACATGAAAGGGTAAGGAGTCGTCAACTCACATTTCTCTGCAATTCAGGCTTCTCTTGGCTGATTTTCACAGATTCCTCCGACCGGAGACTGCTCAGGGAATCTTTGTGAACTTCAAGCGTTTGTTGGAATTTAACCAAGGGAGACTTCCATTCGCTGGTGCTCAGATTGGAAATGCCTTCCGCAACGAAATTTCTCCCCGCTCTGGTCTTATTCGCGTGCGGTGGGTTTTGCCGATTGAGATATTTTTCTTTTAAAACAGAATTTTTGCCAAATTTTATAACCCATTTGATCGTTCGTTTGGTCTTCAGTGAATTCACGATGGCTGAGATTGAGCACTTCATCGATCCCTCTGACAAAGATCATCCGAAGTATGAGAGCATTAAAGACGTGGAGGCGACGTTCTACTCCGTGAAGAACCAGCTGGGTGGAGAGCTCCCCCACCTCACCACTTTTGGCAAAGCGGTCGAAACAGTGCGTTCAATTTCTTCAGTTTGTCAGCTTCTTATTTTGTGTGTTTGCAGAAAATGATTGATAATGAAACATTGGCATATTTCATGGCCAGAATTCAACTCTTTCTCCTCAAAGTCGGTTTAGATGCCAAGAAAATTCGCTTTCGTCAGCACATGTCCAACGAAATGGCTCATTATGCCTCTGATTGCTGGGATGCCGAGTGCAAAACGTCTTATGTGAGTCATTTTAGATATATTTTATGTACATTGATCCATTTATATTCAAATTTATTTATAAATATGCAAATTTATTCAGGGTTGGGTCGAGTGCGTTGGATGTGCAGATAGATCGTGCTATGATCTTCAATGCCACACCAAGGCCACGGGTGTCAAAATGGTGGCTGAGAAGAAACTCGACACTCCAATATCCTTCCTGATTGTGCTAATGAATATTTCTTATCTGTTTTCTATGTTTTATTCCTTGACCATTGGTTTTAAGTTGAAAAGGAGTTTGTTACCCTGACAGCCAAGAAAGGCCTCATTGGAAAAGAGTTCCGTCAAGACGCTAAGGTCGTCAACGAAGCCCTGGCGTCGCTTGAATCTGATGAAATTAGAGCAATTCATGAAAAAATTCAATCTGAAGGGTTGGTTTTTGATATGAAAATGTACTTTGTGTTTAAAATTCTGTCTTGCTTTCAGAGTTTTCAGCATAGAGAAAAATGGTAAAGAATTTTCTGTGAAGAAAGAGATGGTTGAGATTAAAATTGTTAAGAAAATGGTGCATGGTAATGTATAATTATGCAGTTATGTCATTAACTGAGTTTGAATTTTCAATGACTAGTTGAGGATATCAGTCCTTCAGTAGTAGAGCCATCATTTGGCATCGGACGAATCATGTACGCTCTGTTTGAGCACAACTTCAAAGTGAGGGAAGGAGATGAACAGAGAACGGTAATTTATTCATTGTTATGCTAATTTATAAATTAATCCAATCCTCAGTATTTCTCCCTCCCCCCCGTCATCGCTCCATTCAAGTGCTCTGTTTTACCGCTGAGCGGCAACCAGGATTTCGTTCCTTTTGTGAAGCAGCTCTGTGAGTTACCTAATTTGACCAAAAAGTCATTAAAATTCCCTTTATTCATCTCAGCGCAAGACCTCACCTTGGTCAGAGTCTCACACAAGGTGGATTCATCGAGCACCGCAATTGGTCGTAGGTACGCTCGCACTGATGCCCTGGCTATCCCCTTCGCGGTCACCATTGATTTTGACACCGTTAATAAAACTCCACACACGGCCACACTGAGGGAACGCGACTCCATGAAGCAGATCAGAGCGGAGGTAACTCCTCATTCCCTTTCTGTTCTTGACCTCATTTTTTTCTTCTAGGTGTCTGAGTTACCCAAGATTGTGAGTGATTTGTCTGAAGGGAGGACGAAATGGGCAGATGTCGTGAAAGCACATCCTGCTTTTGAACAACAGGAGTCTTCCAAATAACACCTCCATCTCACTAGCTATGTTTTCTCTCTCTCTCTCTCTCAAATGAGGCTTCTGGCTTTCATTCTAACTTCAAATCAAGATTTGATTTTTTTATTCCTTGCTGATGAATAAAAAAAAGTAAAAAAAAAAGAAGTATATATATAATTCTTTTTTTTTCCTAAGCGATTATATATATTTTTCTTAAGAGAAGTTAATTATATCATTTTGATTCTCTTCAGAAATTGATTGTTAGATTAGCAAGAAAGCTTTTAATGTTTGTATGACAAAGATCCCCCCCCCCCCCCTGGTCACAAATCAACTCGGGTGTCGACCACATTCAGTGTTTTATTCAAATTTTCACGAACAATTTATCACCAAAATGGCATGAAATAAAACTGAACACAATGCAACAATTTCAGAGGTCAAGAAACCCATGTAGGGCAGAGGGAAACCTGGCATACTGCTAAGGTTCACTGCAACCTCTTCCTCTGATATAAAAAGAACAAATATCACAACCCTGAGTATGGGAAACAAAATTCAGGCACTAAGTAGGTCATGTCTTCATAACTGTGTCATTTCAGGAATAATTAACATCAATTGACTAACTAAACATCGCACAAAAAAACAGATAGGCGTGATGTGTAGAAACATTGAACGAGTGAGAGAACGAATTTCAACAGATTTGTTCAACATAACAGGAATTCATTTTATTTTCATATATCAGAGGAATTCATTTTATTTTCATATATTTTTTATGTAGGAATTCTCAAAGATTGATATGTAGAATTTACGTGGACAGATTTTCTAAGAAGAAATAGCAGAAAGGACTGAGCAAAGATTCTAGGAATATCTAAAAGAGTGATAACATTAAGATAAGAGTAAAACACAAAGAAGAATAGATAAAGAATATAATATATTGAAATGATGTAAAAAAAGATTTGCTGAAAAGAGTGAGATTCAGCAGAGAAAATTCTGTTGGTTTTGCTGCAAGAAATGTGTAGAGGTATTGTTTGCTAGTATTACATCGTCACATCATAATACCCCATCCTTCAAAACCTATTTTGACCTGAGGTAATTAAATCAAGTTATTATCTACCAATTGAGAGGGTTAGAAAAACTTATTTCATAATCAAATTAATATAATGAAAAACAAAAAAATTCATTGTTAAAATAAAAAAAATTGATTTTTGATTTACATGAAAAAAGAAGTACAAATACAAACAAATAATGAACTGATAATATTTGAATGAAATTTGGTACAATTCACAGGTATATTAGAAATAAAAATATATGATCACAGTTTGAAATTGGGACTTGAGTATTGGAACATGACTGAAATATTGCAAAATATAAGAAAATAAGTAAGTTGAAATAATATCATAATCACATTAATATCATGAAAAGCAAAATGACCAATTGTTCAATGAATATATAAATGCTACTATAATAATAATTGGGACAAAAGTAATATTCGTTCTTCCATTTTGTTTAGGATTTCTTAGCACCTG
Organism: Capitella teleta; assembly: GCA_000328365.1. Classification (NCBI taxonomy): domain Eukaryota; kingdom Metazoa; phylum Annelida; class Polychaeta; family Capitellidae; genus Capitella; species Capitella teleta. The sequence continues at coordinate 361,034 of KB292298.1, forward strand.
CAAAAGAAAAAGACAAAATTATCAAATCAGTGATATCAGGAGAATTAATTAAATGAATATACAATTACCGGGTAATAAGCTAAAATTACAAATTTATTAACCCACCTATTGAGACTGTGAGTTTCCACAGGAGAAGGGGTCTAGGGTGGACAGAGTCCGAATCGCACCCTCCAATGAAGTAGATACAGTAAGACAGCGGTTTCATGACCTGAAAACAAAACAAATCATTTCAGCTTACAAGCAAATGAGCAAGGCACTCACTGGTTTGCTCAGAGCAGTACTCGGATATACAACATGATTCGTGGATATTTTAACTGCAGGCTTTTCTTTGGCAATCCAGGCATCTGTTGGGAGAATGCTGCTCACAACTCTCTTGCTATCAAAGAGTTTGTCCGTGATGAAGGAGGTTTCTGCCTCGTTAAACACAGCATTGCATCTACACAGTGGTTGCTCTTTCCCTGCGTTTGTGTGCAGCAGAAGTTCTGACCGACTGTTGTCTAAGAGGTCATTGTCCTCGGAGTCCTCTATGTCCTCCAGAATGAGATCTTCGCGTGAGTACGACCGCGGTTGGATCCACTCTCTGCTGCTGCTCATGTCCAAGAGTGAGTCAAGCGATGAGGTTAGTACCGACCGCTGCTGCTGAAGGCTGTCCACTGATGAGCAGCATAAAGGCAGCTCATCGTGAGTGCTGGTCAAGCTGCCGTAAGATGACCACAAGTTACAGTTGCCCTTTTTCAGACGGGTCAAACGACGACTGATGCCGCTCACATTACGCTTGTTCTTCAGCTGAATGTGGTAGAGTTCGACCTCTGAACTCTTCTTCTTTTTATAGTTCTGTTCTTTTGGGTTGCAGTTTGCAGGACTGGAGTATGGACGGGATGAGAGGTGCTGCGATGCCTCCTTCAGGAAGGGCACAGAGTGAGTGCGGGTGTTGGGGGAATTTGAGTGGCTGAGGGAGGGAATGGTGACGAGGCAGGACAGGTGGCTTCGGGGGGAGGGAGGGGCTCCAGAGCACACCACTCTGGTCCACGTCTGGCTGCCTGCGAGGAAAAAAGCGTAATGAGCGCCTTCAATGACAGACACTCACTGAAATGGAAGCTCCATAGGTCACTGTGAAGCACATTGCCACAGGAACCGCCAAACACCAGCATGGTGTCATCCAGGCGACATGCGCAGTGGCCCTTCATGGGAGGGGGGCCCCCTCTGTGGCAGCGGATCTTGGTCCACTTGCGGCTGGAGAAATTCCAACTCCACAATTCATCCTTGGTCTGAAGTCCGTTCATTCCTCCAAAGATGTACATCCGTCCATCGTACATGACAGCCGAGTGGTCATGGCGCCCTCCCGGTCCACCATCCCCTGCTCCTCCTTCCGATGCGGGCGTCAGGTGCCACATGAGGTTCTCTGAAAGGTCAAAGTTCAAGAGAATGATACCAGAGCCACAAAGCACTTACCCAAGTCAAAGGTCCACAGCTCTTGGCTGGATCCTTTCAAGTCGACATACCCACCAAAGATGTGCATTCCGGAGTTACAGACAACGGCCGAGTGGCCCCTCCGACTCTCTGGTGTAGTCACTTCGGAAACCAAAGTGTGGCGTTTCCAGTGCAGCGTATCTGCAAAAGAAACACATGACACGCTGAATTGTGAAGAACAAAAGTGAACTCACTGAGGTCGAGCATCCAAAGTGGAGCGTCTTGGCTGAAATTGAACTCAGCTCCAAAAACAAAGAGCGTTCCTTTGTATGCCACCATTGAGTGTTCTTGAGGGGAGGGTGGTGGCGCTCCATGGTAGCACAGCTGCTTCCAGATGCCATCATCTGGGAGGGATGCTTTGGCATTTAGCCAATTCATTTCAAGACAGTGAAGACACACTCACTCAAGTTATACGTCCAAAGTTCTTTGCTAACGAAATTCCCGACTTTTCCTCCGTAAACGTAGATTTTGTTGCCATGGAGACAGGAGGCATGCTTCGACCGGGAAGACGGGACGACATCCTCCGGTACACCAGGGATGGGGGACCAAGCAAAGGTCAGAGGTCGCTTGCTGAGGTCAGGTGACATGTGAGGTGAAGGCCATTGCAGATGCTGCATCATCAATCTGCGTAATAATCTCATCAGTCAACTGCTATAACGGAGTTGAGCGGACTGCAGCTAAACAGAAGGTATGCTTAACCCTGCTTATGTAAACAAATAATACAAAGACCATATATGTAAACCCAGGCACTACACTAACGATATGTAAAAATGATCAATCGTTAAATAAATGTCAATTTAGCTGCAATCAATATTGTTATTGATTAGAGATGATTGCAGTTGAACAGGAAACAATTTCATACATCAAAATACCAAAAGTGTTATTTATTTACTGTATCCAATGGCAACAACCATAATACAGCCCAAAATGAACACTGCGCAACTATTACTCCTAATGTGACTGTGTACTCTCACGGAAGGGAATCAATTGCTAATAGCAGTAAGTCCTGTGCACGCGTTGCTACACGCAGGAGTGCCCAGAAGTTGTGTAAAGAAGGTGCACGGTCTTATGCAAGCCCAAGCTGTTCCTCCCTACTGGGAGACCTCGAATGCCCGCAAATCTAGTGTCAACAGGTGCAATGTTCACGGAAATCATAAGCCGAGGAGCTGCAGAGGCTCTTCACTGCCTTAGCCCTACTGCACCATCATTTACTAATATACATTTTGTAATAAGCAAATCTGAATATCTTCTGAACATCTGAACTTCTGAAGATACCCACTTGTCCATTCAATTCCAGGAAAGTGGTGATATGAATGGTAATCAATAATCTATGATTAGCAATTGAAACCCTTTGCATGCATGAGGGCGGCTATGAAAACACAGTCAATCTGTCATTATTACAGATTTACGAGGTGAGTTATGATCGCGAATTTCACCTCCACGAAGATGACATGAATTGTTTACAACTCATTGATTTCCATCACTGCACGGATAATGACCTTGAGAAGAGAAGTCAACTGGGGTTTAGTACGGCTGATGATCTGCGATCACAGAATAATATATACCAATGATACCAATACCTAAGATTCAAAATCACTTTGTCCTCTCTAAAGAAACGGAGCAAATAGCTGAACCAAATCGATACACCAAAGAGATCAAATTAAATTCTTGTTCGGACTCTCTTATGGTGAGCTTCCTAGTTATGTGAAACTCAGTTTGAGACACTTATAGACATGCATATCCATTATCCAATACGATGCATACACAATGATGAATAATTCACCCCTAACACAGCAGAGTAAATAACTCTGGACAAATATGATGCATCACTATGAATAACAAATTTATATTTGTATCATGGAGCTTTCAATATTAATTAAAGGACAGCCAGGTAAATCAGTTGACGATGAGAAACTCAGAATAATATATCTTTGCCTACCAAGCAGTACTGCACTGATCCTTGAGACCATTGGCTGATTAATGGCAACTGAGGCTCCGTCCCACCTCAGTGACCTCACTAATTCCCTACGCTCAGATATCACTCTATGAATAGTCTCAGATGAATTCTCAACAGCCTGATCTTTAATTGAAGCCCCTCCCGAACTTCAGACTCAACCAGGAAGCAAGAGTACTGTTAGTTTGTAATGGCAAATCGCATTCATCCTCTTGATCTCTTTGAATGCCATCATTGAAACACTTCTTAAGCAGGTCTTCAATACTCTTCATTGTTATAAAGCAGGCAGACATTAACTATTAACTCTTGATAACTCGTTATGACTTCACAACGATGTTTCGATTTTTATGTAATGTTATGATTGTTTATGGCCATAGCTTAAGAACAGCTATTGCTGATGCCATCTGCCAAATAAAAACTCTCAAACTCTCAATTGAATTAGCATACATCAAATGATCCGGTGTAGAGTCTTAAAATTTGTCAGCCAAAAGAGGAACCGGTATTTGTCTAAATTATCTTCCATCATTCACATATTATTTCAAAACAATCTAAGGTCCTCTTTTAAATTTACAGCTCTTATCCATCAGGTTTTCTGTTATCTTGTTATAGAAGATCAGACGAGTTGGTACACGTTATCTTTACTCAAGCAGCTTTGATAATTAATATGTTGGATTTTTCCTTTTCAATTCATAATTATCATTGGGTCATTTAAATGGCTTACTAATTACAACTAATATCTTGCCTTAATGTCTTGTCATAATACAGTCTTTTAATAGTACTCAGAAATCAGAATAAAGTTTGATTAAACAAATTCAAATCATGAAGCCTGAATCAATAGATACATTATACTAGTATTTATCTATAGATCCAAGCCAAATGAATTTAATCAATTTCCAGTACTTCATTTTTCATTGTGGAAGGTAGTTTTGATGCTCATGAGTTATGATACCACATTATTATTGAAAGGTATAAATTGAAATTGAATGTAGCATAAAAATTAAATAAATAATATAATATGCAACTATATGCTAACCTCTGCTTGCTGTGGGGTAAAACAAAACCAGTCACAATGAGTCACATCCTAATTCACTATTGCGCATTCAAATGTGCAGCAATGCGTGCATACATACTCTTATTTACCCATTTTTCCCTTAATATTGTGTCACTTTAAAGTTTGAAAAATCAATCATCAATGCAGTTTGAAATAGTACCGATGAGTCGGTGGAGGTTACCCCTCAAACCATATATCATTATATGAATTGTAGAGTGTGTCATAGGTATATGCAGCTATCTATTTATATAATTAGTTCTCAAAATTAGATGAAGATAGCTAGCTTATGTAACACAGATTAATCGGGGCGCTGTACATTTACACCACCAACGGCTCTAGCTATAGGCATAGTATAAGTATCATAAGTATGTCAGCTGGCTAACTATAGTAACTAAACTTAAATACTAACTAATCTTAATTAACTTAATTATCATTAATAAGGTAGTGATTAATCTCATTCCAAGACTCCGATTGCTACAAGTCAATGTATGCTATATCATCCCCACAGATAATATTATATGCTATACCATCCCCATAGATTATGGCTACAGAATGCAGCTAGCCTACTAGGTAACCGTAGTGGTAAGCACTAAGCAGTAACTTTCCAAGCTGAAGCAAAGTGAGAAATTTGATGTTGAAAGATGGGCCTATTGCCCTATACATACACATGCAGTTTAAATGCATTGCCAATATGGCCCATAGGCCTACATGTACTGGTATGTCAAAGGAATTGCAAGAATCTCACGTAAATCGTGGAAGATGTAAATCATAACGTCATATGCCGATATGGGACACACCTGACGACCGTCGCCCAGTAAAAGTGAAATTTAAACAATTTGTAAAAAAATACAAAGAATTAAACCAACCAAGAGGCCTTCAATTGTGATTCATGATCCTGCCTGTGTCACGTGAGATGAACTACTGACTTATATAATATGACTGACAGAGAAAAATCAATATGAATGTTTACATGAATCTAGGTAGTCCGCCATCTTGTACACAACGCCCCCTTGTGACTACAATCTACATCAAATCAATGAATATTCATAAAACTATTAATATTCATTTTATTCTGAATATTCATCAGTTTCAACCTGCGGTCCCTTTCCCCAGCAACATGGCTACTACGATTTCATTGACAGATGCTGATGGAAGAACGTGATGATTTCTTTTGGAAGAGAATCGCTTTTATCACGAAATTGTTGAATATTTCGCCATGAAATTTAATTATGCTGGTGTTTTTGTTTCCTTAGCTTGTGTTCCTTGTGTTTTATCATCTCTGGAGTTCGTTCACGTGGTGAGGCTAATTAAAGCTTCATGATCATGATCAGCTGTTCATGAAATCATGATCATGATGTATACATAATACTACAGTATAGTATACAAACTATATTTGTATTAATATGACTATTGAAAAACTAATTTGAGTATTGATCATTTGATGAGTTATATACTGAATCACTACTGAGTCAGTTTGTGCATGCTCATGATGCTCGAGTACTATAGTAGTCATGCAATACTCATCTGATTATACTGACAGTATAGTGTCCACACAACACCGCTATTCCTGGGGAGCTACATATAGCAGGGATTCTGCTCACCTGTTAATGTGATGCCGCTATCCGACTTTCAACCTCTGCTCAACATGCTTTTAAGCATTCCGCAAGCAAAAATTGCCTTCAATTTTTTTCTCATTTCATTGATCCTTGTGTTATCAGTTGTACGTAACTTATGTATGTATAACGGCACTTCATCTTGAAAAATCGCTTGATAATCACCTTATATTCTTGGAATGTTTCCAATCACATGCATATATAGGAGAGAGAATATAAATCAGGGTTCTGTTGATTTGTAGTCCTATAATACATGTATGTGTGTCTTTACAGCTGGCAAGGAATATTTTTTAGAGTCAAGTTTAGATATTAGGGATATTTTTTTCAATTTAGCCTTACCCTATATTGACCTATTTCTGTGAGCTGGATGCAAATAGATTACTCACGCTGCTTACGGGAAAACTCAATTGACACAAAGCCGCAGACCAACTTGAGCGACCTTTTGTCGTTTCTTCTGATCTTCAGATGTTCTGCATTGTAAATTTATTTGTCTGTGTGTATTTGAGCAATTCGATATCTCTAACCCAATGCATACGTGAGGAAGTTGAAAGTTGTTATCTGTACGTGTTATCTTTTTATCAGTTTACTTTGGTTTTTGTCCTTTAAAGGGGATAATAGATTATCTCTCTAATTATTATGATTCATTCTCACAAGATTTATTTACGTCATCAATATTTATCTGAATTGCAAATCTTGATGAGATCACATTCAATTTCTTTTAAATTTTAAGGTTTTTAATTCGGGGCTGACGTCTCCTCAGTCTTCATATCCAAATGATCCGACACCGGCCTCCTTTTGGCCCAGGGGATACACTCAGCTGTCCATGGTAAAAAGCTGACTTATTAATGCTTCTTTAATCAATTAATTATTTTTTTTCCAGGCCGGCAGCAAGCAGTCTCACAATCTGGGTCAGTTCATTCGCAGAAGATATGGAAATATTCTCTCAGATGAATATCAGCCCCAAGAGGTAGGTTCAGGCCTCAGCTTTTAATTAAGTCATTCCTCTCTCCCATTTTATTTTAATGACAGGTTTACATGCGGAGTGTGGATGATGACTCATCATTGATGAGTGCACAAGCCGTTCTCTCAGGAATGTATTCAGAATCATCTGAGGTCATAGGTCAACCAGTACATACTGTGCCCCTACGCTACGAAATGGTCAGTAATAGTGTTAGCCAAATGACTGATTGATGACTTTTGATCTCAGTTATTTGGACATCCCTCTGAATGTCCACACTTGAGGGATTTATTACAGCACGCGCATTCCTCCTCTGCCGCGTATGACCTCTACTCCAAGCACAAAGTATTCATGCCTTTTGAGTCTTTATCAGGATGAGGCAGCTGTATTTTATCTACAGGATGTGATAGATCATTATTTAATGCTCGCTGGTTTCCAACTCAATCAGAAAATTCCACAGAAAATCTCCACTTTTGTTAATTTAACCCTGGATATCATAACTTCGGTGAGTTATTTCTGTTTCTATTATGAAGAAAGAAAGAAAATTGCTGTTTTACGGCACACCAACACTAGCAAGTGTAATACGGTGCCAAAGTTTCTATTATAACCCAAATTCGATATAATGTATTTATTTGTACAGCATTTGAATAACGCCTCCATCCCAGAGTGGGCATCACCTGATGTACTTGATAACCTCTCAAGCCTCGTTCTGGAGAGAAAGGAAGAATTATTGGACGATTACGACATTCTGCGACTCACTATAGGTTGCTTGCATCTTGGATTCTATCGCATCTATCTCCAATTGGAATTCATCCTTTGAATCTCATTCTATTTCATACCTTTAATCATTGTTTGTATAAAGGTCCTCTTGTTGATGAAATCTTGAACCGGACTTTACACAAAGTGGAAGGCACATTGAACCCATCGCTGCGTATGTACCTCTACTCGGCTGTGAGTCTCCTTTTTGCACTGACTGAATTTGAATTTGATCTTAATCAACAGCCTTCAGTTTCCTTGGAAGCTCTCCTGATCCAGGCGTCTGCGTTGGACCGCTTGGTTCCTGTCTCCTCTGCCATCTTCTTTGAACTCCATCGGATGGGATCAGTGTATGAAATTCAAGTGGTGTATCGCAACGGCATGGATCACGCTGCTGTGCCTCTGACCTTGGATGGTGAGGGAAGCACTCATTGAACCCTTGACTAACTGTTGAATTGAGTTTATGATTATTTTTGATTACTTGATTGATATCGATATTGATGAACTTTGCAGGATGCTTTGGAGACTCGTGTGAACTTGAGGATTTTGTCCACTGGATGTTGCACAAAGCGTATGACGGTGACCTTGAGGCATGGATGGAGGACTGCAGACATGGTCACCACCACAACATAGGAGGCGTAGTTGCCATAGCGATAGTTATAGCCATGCTATTGGTTGGTCTCTTTGCAATGGTTTACTGGTGTAACAAGAAGCGCAAAGGAGAAATTGGATATCGTGAATCTGCTCAATGAAGGCGCTAATTATGTGTCATGTGAATAGTGTTAAACATTGAGATATTGCATGGTGTCACATGAATTCATGTGGTCTTTTTTATTTTTTATTTATTTTTATTTTTTCAATTCTTTTTCCAATTCATATTTTTAGCATTTCTCACTTTTGTGGGGTTTTTTCTTCTTCTGGTTTTTATTGAAATCAAATACTTTCAACTGCTGAGGAAACGGAATCAAAGGCTCTTTTTGCTAATTCTCTTATATGTTTTTATCAATTTACCTATACGCTGAATTTTATTTCACATACTATATAATAATGAGATATTTCCAGTTTTCAAGTTATTAATTAATTAATGGATTCTTTTATCACTGGAGATTATTTACTTTCAGAATGGACAGAAATTAGGTGATACTATAATCTTTTAAACTTATTGAGATATTAGATAATTGAGATAATATTAGATAGAATTTAAGTGATTTATAAAATGTTTCCTTCAATCTTTGATCATTCTTTATCAATTGTGATGCTCCACGGCAAAACTAGTACGCTAGCACATTATCTGAAATATGGTGTCACCTTTTTTAATTACTTTTCATTATCTAGAATTAATTATTTGGCGCTCATTGTTAACATCATAAGAAAAATTAATGATTTCTGAACACGAATAATCCGAAATCTGAAAATCCAAGAAAAATGCCTAGCACTCATATAACTCGCTTGAATCACATCATAGCGCTCTGTGACATATCACTGCATGGTTTTTCACTGGAGCATCACGATATTTGTGGTAATTCATTCTTGTTTTCTTCAAACATGTTTTTTTTTATCTTTAATATAATTAATACTATTGTTGATGCACATTGACTGATCATGAATATTCCTCTATTGCATTTATTGTTTTTTTAATTTATTTATTTGAAATTTGTGTTTGAATTATGTTTTTATTTCACGTTTTTTGATGATCTGCAAATATTGTGGCTTTATAATATTGATCTCATTATGTTCTTATTCAAAATGTGCTTATTCAAGTGTGTTATTCATTGTAGAATTATTTTTTATTTTTTAGACTCAATTTATTTTATTTCTCAGTGTTTTCATTTCAATGACTAACTTTGTCAATGTACAATTTCTCTGCTGCTGTTTCTTCAGTATTAAACTAAAATGCAAAAGTGCAACAAAACCCTTAACATGCTTTCGTCTGTATGTAGTCAACCAGTATCTTTGATCAATTGTATCAATTTCTACGGAACCTCCTTTGAGCTCAACGCATGTTATGTCACATTTATTCCCTTTTCAACTGATGTTGTTTGAAAGCGTTTGCAGATTCAATTGTGACGTCATTCCAGTTGACTGCTTTTCTATTCTCACGGTTTCATAATTCCCAAGAAATTCTGTGCTGAGGAATGCATGGGGAAACTTATTCAGTTAAAGCAAAGATACTCCACATAATTTGATTGAAGCGACCACTTAGGAAGGACCTACCAAACCAGAGGGAGATCTGGACATGGTCTAAGAAACAAACGGCATGTGTCAGCCGAAGTTAATCGGTTGAGCATTACCGCGTCAGCGTTAGGCGGATTCTCGCAGGAGATGTATAAATTAGGAATATAGGATAACAACTGCGTCCGCCCGAAAATCGTTGATATATAGCGCTAGGACTGTTCTCTGGCACTAAGAATTCCCCAAGCGTGAACTTTTACCACTGGTAGGATTGTTTTCCTCCGTGAAGGCACCATGCAGTGATGGCTTCGATCCGTTGCGACTTTGGTTTAATCATTGTTGTGGTGTGCCATTATTAAGGTCACCATTCCTTATTATAGGGCGATTCAGTGACCACCTAGGCATTTGATTTCAACGCCATAATTTGATATGCCCTGTAGATCGTGGTGACTGATGACCCTATGTCAATTGGACATCACTCACCTATGCAAAATAATAGTGAAATGCCATGAGTTAACTCATGTATTTGACTATTAAAATATATTTGCATTTCTTGTACAAGGCCACTTACACACTATTGCATATGCTGCTTCATAATGAGCTACGAACAATAATTTATCCGTGAACTTGTAGAAAAAGGCTTAATACCAGGTACATACTTACGTACATAGGCCTACTACCTTCTTTTTAAACAGATATTTGAGTCCACTCAGCTAGAGGTCAACGACCAAGTATGTCTTGAATGTTTATACTGATAACATTTCTTATCTAATGTTTGCTTTTATATATTTGAAAGTTTTATTAATGTTGATTTTACCCGATGAACTGAGCATTTTAAATAATACGTACACGCACTCTTCGTTGATCGAACACCGGCCTCCTTTTACAAAAGCGTAATGTCTGTCATCTATGGAATAGTTTATCAGCTTTTATTTGAGATTCGCCAATTGTTTCCGTTTAATTTTAAAGATCGTTTGATTGCTTTTTACTTTTCCAAACTTGAGTCGTTTTATGATGTTTTTAATTCTTGCACTATTACTTATATATTTGTCGTTGCACAGGTCTTATCATGTTAGTTGATCTTCGTTTATTTATTTTGTGCTCTGATTTTATTTCTTTCATGTGCGTGCTTTTCATCATTCACAAAAAAAAAAAAAAAAAAAAAAAAATCTGAAATAAAATAAAATGCAGGGATAGCCGAGACTCTTTTTTTTTCTGTCTCGCTCTAACTCGTATAGCAGCTCTAATATACCACAGAGGAAGAATTATAATATTCCACTTTGCATATACCCGTAAACATAAAATAACAGGAATTAGACTACTTTTGAAGGCAGTCTCAGCTTTTTACATTATGTAAAGGTGTATTAGGTCTGGAAGGTGCTATTGAAGACACCAGAGGCAGGGGCAGGCCCCGTAGAATGTGGCTGGATGATATCACTGGCTGGTCCAGGACATCCAGCTATATGGAAGCTAAACGCTTAGCTGAGAATAAAGTAGCTTGGAGACGCTTGGTGGCCAACAATCAATCAATGCTGTCTTCGTTTCGAAGACGGCATTGATTGATTGATTGAGACTACTTTTGACCCACTTTGTATTAATTGTCGCACCGGTGGATTCGTCTTCAATCATTCTCCCAATTATATTTACGAGAGGTTATTCGTTGTCCATGGCACATCTTATGGTTAGTTTACCGCCTGTAACCGTTACGAGAATATCACGTTAAAAGGTGGCGTAAGACTAGATATAACGGCACACAAATGCATGCTGGACCTGCCGAAGGGCACACCACCTAAATTAAAATTGGATTGAAGGTAATTAAGAGTTAAAAACATCCAAACCCTGGCAACCCAAGGTCTCTGGTTTAGTTCTCAAAGCAAGCGTTCAATCCAAAGATGGAATCCAATATCTTTGGATTAAACGGTTGCTATTAAGCTACTATTCTTGAATAATACAATGTGGTTATATTGATGACTAAGGTCACCAAAATTAATTAGTATATGATTCTATGATTCTAGTGAAATATAACAAAAATAAATACACCCAGGTTCGATATGCCTTCATAGATGGACCATACATTTGGTTTTAAAGGAGCTTGCAGAAGGAATAATTTTCAGAGAAATCGATTCAAAGGTGGTGGTGATACAATGATAAATCAAGGGTTTATTCGCATTGGATACAAGATTTGGCACTCAGTAATCAGTATGAAATCAAAAGACTTTTAAAACAGGGTTATTTTTGTGACACTTTTCAAGTAATTATCATCAGAACATAAAATTCATTTTAATATCCATGCAGGAAAAAAAAATAAATAAAAAAATAAAAAACAGGCAGTGAACAAAATGCAATATTGAATGATTGTTATTTGAAATATTTAAATGCATGTGAGATAATGTATTTCAACTAGTAATATTATCCTGTGCACTATAGTCAGCTTAAACATTATGGAGAATATAAACAGTTGGCATATTTGGTGAGAGTAAAATATAAGATATTCAAAAAATCATATATAAATAGAGAGTGAGTGTATATAATGCGTGGGATTAAAGCCATTTACATTGCGTAATACATGATGAATGAATATTACGGATCCAATATTTCACGATATAAAATCCTGCTCATCACAAACATAATTGAGTTCTGGAAGATAAACCAATTTGTTTTTTTTTTTTTCACAGAGAACAGGGATTTAAGAACAGAAGAAAGTAAACAAATTACAACAAGAAAATCTCAGATGAAATAAGATGTTATCAGTGTTTCTTCTTGGTTTCAAGTTGGATAAACCCATAAAAAAAAAAAGAAGATAAAAAATGAGTAAATATTTTAAAAGCAAAACTTCCCACAAAGGACCCTGCATTGGAGTAACAAAGAAAAAGTCAAACCAAGTGATCTTTGCCGGATCAGGTTTTTGAAAACTTTGCCAATTAATACTAAGATCTAAGTGCTGAAAAGCTGAAAATCTGCATGTTTTCTTTGTCAACGATAATACTACTACGACTGACTTAAGTGAGTATTTCGGTTGCGTTTGGGGGGAGGGGGAGGCGGGTTCTTCTTGCGAGGCCTGCGCAGGCCCTCCAGCAGTTCAGCGGGGGGTGGGGGTAGGTAGTCCTCAGCCTGAGCTGAAATGCAGTGCTCAGGGAGAGGCCTGGGAGGGGGTGCGGCGGGCGATTGCAGGGAGCCGTAGAGGTCGTGCTTCTGCTCATGCACGCGATGCAGATCTTCAATGAAGTAGTGGTTGTACGGGACGTATTGCGGGGGCTGCTTTGACGGCCGGACGCTCTGCATGGGCAGAATAGGGGCCACAGGACGCTGGCCTGAGGTGCGCTGGGGACTGCCTCTCGACAGCCGACTCTTGGCTGACAGGGAGGCGTAGTGGTTTTCCAGGGCTTGCGCTTGACTTGAGATTTTCGCCAGAACTGCTGGAGGGGGTGGGGGAGGTAGGGCTGCCTGCTTGGCTTCAGGGGAGAGGGGGGCGTCTNCTGGGGGGGGAGGGAGGTGGCGGTTCTCCAGCATGGAGTTTCCGCTGGGGGGCAGGGAGGGGCGCTTGATGGTCTCTTGTGAGACACGACGCAGTGACCCAGTGTGCTGATTGGTGATCTGCACTGTTGTGCTGGTCGTCAACGGCAACACAGGGATCATCTTCTTTGGCGACTGACGATGCGTGTCGTCACGCTCCACTGAGTTCTTCTCCCTCATCTGCACGCTCGGTTGCACTTGAGCGACCTGACGGTGGGGCGACATCTCTGGGGTGCTGAACGAGGATTTGCGGCTGTTCTGGACGGAGCCACTGTTTGGGGTGTCGGTCAGCTGGTCCACAGAGGAATGCTGCACGCTCCAGTTGTCAACCATCGACTTGGCTGCTTTGTAATTCTTATGAAGCTGATCTCCAGTCTGGAAAAACCACCAAAGTTGAATGCTGGCGTTTTAATACTCCTTGATCAAACCTTTGCCATTCGGATGCCAGTCAACCATTGCAGGAATGATGTCATGTCCTCAGCGCACAGATACTTGATGTGCTTGGATCCTTTCTTCTGAATCTGAGGATGCTGTAAACAGAGAAATATCTACAATGACACTTGAAGAAAAATATGACAAAAAGCACCTTCAGAGCAAAACCAAATTCTGTCGGGGCTTTGAAGAACTTCCTCCAATTGATGCTCGTGTACACTTCCACCAAATCAAACTTTTGCAAACAGACAAGATCTTTGGAAGACTGGAACACAAAGGTAACAGAGAGTACGGAAGACGATTGGACGCACCTTCACTTTTCCCTTGGGGTTGTAATACAAGCCGGATGCCCTCAGAACGAAATATAGTCGCTTCCAAACCTTCTTTCCGTCAGATTTCAAGTAAAGCATTCCGTCTAACTCGGGAATTCGGGGAGATTTTGGCGAAAAAAACTCCTGAATTTTTGATAAGGTAAAGAAATTTTAATGAAAAAAATTTAATTTGAAAGCGGGCGCACCTCAATGAGGGTCTCTCTCTGTACTAGGCTCATGTCCGACTCAGGAGGGTCTACGAGATATTTCTGGAAAAAGAAGATATGATAATGGGGAGATCTAAAATGTTCTATGACTTCAATCGAATATGTGCAAAATAGACAGCAGAACTCAGTGCTTAATAATACAGCCAATATTGAGGAAATTAGATGACTGAATTTATTAGTCAAACAACAAAGCACATAACTGGAGGCGTTATGATTCTTACATGAATCATAATTGCTCCGATGCAAGAGAATTCATAACGTACTTTACTGTTAAATCATAACGTACCAGGGTTCAATGTACTCTCAGCGGAGAGAGATAAATCATTGGATATGAGGCCAATATATTAGCATGCATTCAACTCTATCAATGCTAATGGATCAAAGGGAATGAAAGGGATGAGCACAGGGGTCTAGACAAAGCATAGAAAGGTCAAAAGGTCACCTCGGGGGTGCAGAACACGTCATATTTGTCGGTTCGTTCTGAAAAGACGATTTTATTCTCAGATTCTCTGAGCCAGAAAACGAGGTTCTCCACCAGACAATCATGATCTTCAAAGTTGCGCTCTGCAAGAAATGGCACTGATGTCAGTAATTATTCCCAACATGGGAATTGTATTAAATAAACCCAATACATGCATACCAGACTACCAGTATTTCAAGTTTTAACATTTAAATCAAATAAATGAAAATTATGAAATACAGTGCATATCAATTTATCAAATAATTGATAACAAAAAGGAAGTTTAAAAATTACTTTAAATTAGAAAGGATAACTAATATTCAGTACTAAAACAATGCTAGTTAGTAGTCAGTACGGAGCTTTAATTACGCAGAAGGGCTGTTAGTCAATATCAGTTGACTTGTTGTGTTTTTCGTTTTCATAGATATCTGGTTTCATCCCATAAAAAATTCTGCTGTCATCCGAAACCGCAAGAATTATTTTCATCCAATATAGCCAATATCCTGAGTAAATAACTACAATCTACACTGGTATTACAGAGGAAACTAGGAATATAAGGGAATTCCCAAAGGAGTCAATATAACACGCATGGTGCCAGTGTAGTTCAGAGAGCGACACAAGAGAGGCGCCTCATGAGGGGGGCGCAAAAGGCACAGGCCACGCAAGCATCATGCCTACAAACATGCCAGCAATGGGGTATTGATCAAAGGCAATATTGGAGCACACTGCTGATGGCATCTGGGTTAGTCATCGTTTGATGTCGCTTGTTAACTTGAGAGCATCGGCTTCAATTCATCACCTTGGGATTAAGATTCAATTATACTTTTGGGCCATTACTCAGCTATGCAAATGATAGAATAAAAATAATATCATTAATATGTTATCCAACTATTATATCACTGGTATTAAAAAATCAAATTATCGGATGACAATGGGTTTTAGGCTTTCAGCTCTGAATATCAACAGAATAGTACAATATCTAAAACTTGCTTTTGAGTTGATTGGCAATTATGTAATGAGGGAGATCAGAGAACCTAATTAAACCCATCTCCTCTGAGCCCATTTGACGTATTTCCCATCAGTGTGAGAGCACGCGTGACTCACAGCTGATGAGATTAGAGGCAGATCGCTATCAACGTGCATTTCCCTCTAAGGGGCCTCCTGGGTTAAATGCAAGCATCTGCAATCTGCACAACAGCTGTGGAGCAGCTCTGATATTAACCACAATGAATCTCTTTTGTCTAAGTGGAAGTTGGAATGCGCAACTAAACATTGGCAAGAATACTTAGCACATAATCATGTTGAAAGTTGAATTATGAGTAAATCACTTGGTAAAGTGTGTAAAATAAAATAAAAATATAAAATGTGAAATTGAGTGTAGATGACTGACCCATGTGCAAATCTGGGAGTTGTTCTACGATGCTCCACTTGACAGATGGAGTCGCGTGGTTCTTGGAAATCAGCATCTCCACAATCTCAGCAACGGTCATTTCCTCGTCCACCAGGATGCTCTTGCTGCTGCCATCGGTCGTGTGGGCCCTCACAAACAACTGTGACAAGACCACAAGACGTGCAAATCAGTGAATTTTTTATAAGCAGTGACGCACAACACCTGGCCTCATTAGCCATTACCTTCATTTTCATATAAATGATAGATTAATGAGGGAGAACCAGATGGATTACATAACTCATAATGAGGTCTGAACCGAATGAACCTGATGTGAGGTCTTCAGTCGTAAACAGTCAAGATATGCACACATTTCAGAAAATTCTAAATTCTTACATGTGGACAAAAATGATAACATAAATTAATAAAAATAAAAATTAGGAGTATGACAGCGGAATATTGATCACTGATGGAGAGGGATCTGGCTGACACGGTTTCAATATAGCCCAGAGGTGGCTCAGGATTGAGTATAATTGGAAGCAGAGGAGTTAGAAGTTAGCAGACCTTTTTGATATTGGCATCTTTGAGCTTCTCAAGAGCCAGGCGCACTTTTTCTTCTTTCATTTTCACCTGCTGCTCTGCCTGAAAAGGAGAAAGAAAAAAAAATATGGGAAAGAGAGACGGATGACTGAAGAGGTCTCCACAGGGGGCGGGGAATTGAATCACGAGGATTGAATTAGCAGAGAATCGATTCAAGCAGATTGCGGTTTACGTTTACTGGGTAATGTTATTTGGAGAAATAAATGGCCATTCACGCAATCTTGTTTTGAATCATAGAAGGAATTCATTATTCTGAGGGAAGCACTTGAGGAGTGAACTTTAAGTTACATGAGTTACATCCCTGCATCAGAATTACTCAGAAATTATGATTGTAGTGGAGAGAGGGTGGAGTGTACATCGAGATATGGTAT
>KB292298.1:414186-427138 GCA_000328365.1 Capitella teleta
CTTTTGGGCCATTACTCAGCTATGGCAATGATAGAATAAAAATAATATCATTAATATGTTATCCAACTATTATATTACTGGTATTAAAAAATAAAAAATCAAATTATCGGATGATATTGGGTTTTAGGCTTTTAGCTCTGAATATCAACAGAATAGTACAATATCTAAAACTTGCTTTTGAGTTGATTGGCAATTATGTAATGAGGGAGATCAGAGAACCTAATTAAACCCATCTCCTCTGAGCCCATTTGACGTATTTCCCATCAGTGTGAGAGCACGCGTGACTCACAGCTGATGAGATTAGAGGCAGATCGCTATCAACGTGCATTTCCCTCTAAGGGGCCTCCTGGGTTAAATGCAAGCATCTGCAATCTGCACAACAGCTGTGGAGCAGCTCTGATATTAACCACAATGAATCTCTTTTGTCTAAGTGGAAGTTGGAATGCGCAACTAAACATTGGCAAGAATACTTAGCACATAATCATGTTGAAAGTTGAATTATGAGTAAATCACTTGGTAAAGTGTGTAAAATAAAATAAAAATATAAAATGTGAAATTGAGTGTAGATGACTGACCCATGTGCAAATCTGGGAGTTGTTCTACGATGCTCCACTTGACAGATGGAGTCGCGTGGTTCTTGGAAATCAGCATCTCCACAATCTCAGCAACGGTCATTTCCTCGTCCACCAGGATGCTCTTGCTGCTGCCATCGGTCGTGTGGGCCCTCACAAACAACTGTGACAAGACCACAAGACGTGCAAATCAGTGAATTTTTTATAAGCAGTGACGCACAACACCTGGCCTCATTAGCCATTACCTTCATTTTCATATAAATGATAGATTAATGAGGGAGAACCAGATGGATTACATAACTCATAATGAGGTCTGAACCGAATGAACCTGATGTGAGGTCTTCAGTCGTAAACAGTCAAGATATGCACACATTTCAGAAAATTCTAAATTCTTACATGCGGACAAAAATGATAACATAAATTAATAAAAATAAAAATTAGGAGTATGACAGCGGAATATTGATCACTGATGGAGAGGGATCTGGCTGACACGGTTTCAATATAGCCCAGAGGTGGCTCAGGATTGAGTATAATTGGAAGCAGAGGAGTTAGAAGTTAGCAGACCTTTTTGATATTGGCATCTTTGAGCTTCTCAAGAGCCAGGCGAACTTTTTCTTCTTTCATTTTCACCTGCTGCTCTGCCTGAAAAGGAGAAAGAAAGAAAAATATGGGAAAGAGAGACGGATGACTGAAGAGGTCTCCACAGGGGGCGGGGAATTGAATCACGAGGATTGAATTAGCAGAGAATCGATTCAAGCAGATTGCGGTTTACGTTTACTGGGTAATGTTATTTGGAGAAATAAATGGCCATTCACGCAATCTTGTTTTGAATCATAGAAGGAATTCATTATTCTGAGGGAAGCACTTGAGGAGTGAACTTTAAGTTACATGAGTTACATCCCTGCATCAGAATTACTCAGAAATTATGATTGTAGTGGAGAGAGGGTGGAGTGTACATCGAGATATGGTATGAAGAATGGATTGGGAGAAGAGTCAGAAGACTTAATTATGTCAATAATGTCATGCTACTCATGCAAACAATCATAAATTAAAACAAATATAAAAATATACACAGCAGAAGGTCATAGTTGACTGCATGCTATGGTGCATCATTGGAGGGAGACCTTGATGGTTAGATGGAGAAGCAATTTGTCATCCGTGCAAACAGTGCACTTAAAGGGTCGTAATGTGATCCTAATCTCAAGTGTGTAAATGAATAAACGGATGCAGAAATATGAGACAGCAGCTTATTGAAGCCAAAACTTAAATGTTGATAGTTAACATGAGATCGGGAAGTTAGGATAAATTAAATCCTATTGGACATGCGGAGCTGAGCTGATTGTGATTAATGACAAATGTAGTATATAAATAGAAAATTTATAGTTAATTGAATGAATGTTTGAATGAATGAATGTTTATTTCAGGACAGAGTGTATTATAAATTTGATGTTGAGGGGTGCAATTTAAATATTTTCTAATTAATTGATTAATTTAATTTATATTAATTCAAATGATAATTAAAGGACAGAGAGAGAAACATCTTCGAAGTCTGGAGACTGAAATTCAGCATAAGTAGAAGCACTTAATGACCTTAATCACAATTGATTGGCACTCACGAGGGTAAGACCTCCTTTTTCCAATTCAAGTTGGAATTTCTCCAG
Organism: Capitella teleta; assembly: GCA_000328365.1. NCBI lineage: Eukaryota > Metazoa > Annelida > Polychaeta > Capitellidae > Capitella > Capitella teleta. The sequence continues at coordinate 416,420 of KB292298.1, forward strand.
TCGATCATGAACATCAGTTTCGGATGACTCCGATTGCTTTGATAATCAATGAATTTATAATTTAAATGAATTAAAAAAAATAGAAATGATCAAGAAAAATAAGCAGGAATAAAAACACCCAGACACCAAGAGAATAAATGAACGGAAAAGGAGACTAACCGTTTCACAGCGATCGAAATCTAAGGAGTCACATGACTGAGAACTGTGCAACACGTTTTTCAACTCGACTGGCTTTGACTGAGTCCCGTCGTGACTGATGGTGCTCACTGAGTCCGAATCCGAAACAAAACTTGCATCTTTGTTGACGTATGAAAACGAAGCGTCAACGGAATCGAAACTAGATCTCGAAGTCCTTGCAGTTGACACAGAAAGGCGGCTGCTGCTGTAATCAGTGAAATCTCCCAGCTGCGATAGGGCGCTCTGCAGCTGCGAGTCAAGTTCCCCGAGACTGTCTTCACTGTAGAGATCCTCCAGGTGAGATTTGTCAGGCGACAATGAAGGTTTTGAGTGAATTGCGTTCAACGATGTGTTGATTTCCGACTGCTGACAATTCAACGTACTTTCCAGTTCACATAAATCTCCGAGAATGGAATCAAGATTAGCCAAACTGGAATCTGGAAATAATTTATTTTAAATATATGATATAAATTAGGGTTAATAACTGACGTTCTTGTTCAATGAGTGAGATAGTTTCTAGAGGTTCTGGGTGAAGAATGGTCGACGACTTTGATGGAGTGGAGGTTGGCTGAAAGAAATTACGATGATGGAGGGAACGAATGGAAGGAGGAGCTGAACTGACCTCCTGCTGGATGGCGGTCAGCTGGTTCAGCCAAACGTCCAGTTCTGCGTCCATGGCAAGTGAATGGTCAGACAGAGCGCTTGCTCCATCCATCTGGTAGAACATAGAACATAGGAAATTTTGAGGGAAGTTCGGTTGAGATTCAATTTAAAGAAAACGACAAACAGCAAATGTAAATTTGAGTTTAAACAAGTTACTTTTTTGCATTCTTATGTGCTCCCTTAGCTGTATAGGCAATACATTTAAATATGCTTACTCAGTAACTGGGGCTACTCACTTACTCAGTTACTGACTTAGAGTTAGAGTGACTATGTCACTAACTAACTGCCTTAACTTAAGTTAAACTTAAGGGCACTGGCAACAGTCACAACAGGGATCTACAACCACTAAAAAGAAGCCGTGCTTCTCCTTTCGGTTCGTTACTTTGTGGCTTCCATCAAGGGGCATGTAACGACGAAGGAAGCAAATCGAAGCGAGCGGCTAGGCTGCTTAAGTCCAAACGGGGTGATGAGTCTGTATCACAGGGAGTCTTACGAGTGGGCGCTGGTTACATGAAATGCCTATGCAGCCTTCTAGACAGTATATAATAATATCAAGGGAAGTCACTGATTTCTCAGATTAACAATAACAAAGCCCCAGAAGCTACATTCCCCTCACGGGAGAGAGCTCAGGCTTCACATCTGGTAAGATTATGAATAAATGAACCTATAGACACCAAATATTTCGCACGGCAGTGACTAATTACTAATTAATTGCCCAAAAATGTTTTCATTTCCAAAACAACTAGCAACAGGGACGATGGCTGCAGCATTCGACCTTCACCTTAACAAGCCGCTCTGTGATTGATCAATAATAGTCCAGCTGAGAAATGCAATTGAAATTAATCAGAGCATTCATTCCGTAGAGATCAGTTCAGCAGTATGATTTTTGTAAATTATTCCATGCATATAACAGTATTTAGATAATTATATAGTTCTAAATACTGGTTATAAATTCTAAACTCTAAAGTTATTAGATAGATAACACAACATGTTGTGAGGTCTATAAAACGATTCTAAACATATACACCAGAGGGCATTGTATGTGTCGTCTGCTAATTCCCGTCAAGTCAACTTACTTATGCAATGTGTCTTAATATATTTAAATCATACTTTATGCTCAATTTGACTCTCAGAATAGCTTTATTGTCCGAGAGACAACTACAGACAGGATGTTTCACTCTAAAGCCATTCTGTTCAATTAAAAATGTATCCTAAGCTCTACACTTTTGTCTCTCCATTATCACCATTCCGGTTTTAAGGATTTTATTTCAACATTTAGCGATCGTGAGTTCACTGCGGGCTGAAAATTTGCTGCGGTCCGACAAAATGGATGCATCGTACCCGTTGCTAGCTGTTTTGGAACTGATTGTATTTTTGGGCAATTAATTATTAATTAGGCGTTTCCGTGCGAGATTATCGATGTCAATGGTTTCATTTATTGGTGATCTTGCCAGATTCTAAGTCTCTGCTCCCTCTTTTGAGGAGAAGATTGCTTTCGAGACAAGTGCCCTAAGATTGGCACGAATCAGTGACTTCCCTTGATATTACATATATAGACAGTAAGCATTCACCATGTTCACTACATTGAGTTTGGTCCATATATGCTCGCTAACTGGTAAGACCCCCTGTGGTCTGAATCAGGACTCGTAGTCATCTGGTCATTAGACAATATCATTAGTCAATGAAGTCATGACTTGAAAAAAAACAAACTTTTTCGGCAGCCATAAAACAAGTTATCAGAATATAAATACGCCGACTTCTTGATCTACATGGAATAGTGATAAATAGAGAATTTACTCACCATCTTTGATTTACCATAAAGGCCATAAATATCTTCAAAAAGCCGAGATTTCAACAAGAGAAACCGACCCAAGTTCACGGCTGAGAGATGGCTGACGACGAACAAACCCGGAGCAAAAATCCGCTGTTTAATCCTTCCGGGTCAAAATAGCGTTATGATTATCATAGATACATCTTTTTAACTTTTCCACTTTCCACGCTAAGATGTGAAAATGTGTGCAATAGAACTGAGAGTTAGTACACACTAGTATTGTTTGATGAATCTCTGAAAGCTGATTGGAGATTTTGGCTAGAGTTCAACAATATGAATCACAAAATGATTCATTAAACATAACGCACTTATGAATGAATCATACTTTGGTGACGTTATGATTATTTTATGCGTTATGATTCTCTCAGGAGCCTTGGGATGCATATTCTGTGGTGGGATGAGCATGACTCATCCCGGATTTACTTAACAGTATCGATTATCGTGTACGCTTTTAGTGTGTGTACACTGTACAGTGTGTGCGTGCTACCAGAAGTACTTCGATGGAGTGTACTGTAGAACAGGGAATTTCCGCGGACTGCAAATTTCGCGGTTTTATTGCTCAGGCCTATATTCGCAAACACCAATTATTCGCGGTCAAGCGAAGGGTCATATTATCAGATCGCCCAGAGAGATTTCGCGGCCTTCTAATTTTCTCGGTCGATCGTGACCGCGAATTATATTATAGCGAAAATTTCTTGTTCTACAGTATTTGAGAGAGGAAGGATGTGCTCTATCATTGCTCATGAACACCTAATTGAGATGCAAGGATTACAGGTGCTTTGATGTGCATTGTGAGTCAAATATGCCATGGGTTTTCAGGAATCAACTTGTTTTGTTAAAACTTATAATTCCGAGCGCACCTCTGCGCCGTCTGCGAAGATGTTCCGCTACCTGAGATGCTGTGGCGGTATTTGAAAGTCACTCGAAGCAATCGATGTATTGCTCTCGGCATGGCGATCACTTGTTAATTGACGTTGGCCGACCTTTCTGTATGGTGGCAAACGTTCCTTGGCACACTGCTTCGGCTGCTGGGCCATCTCTTGTGGAAGCGACGAGGGCAGCGATGTCTGCATATCCCAAGTTCTCGGCACAGGCGAACTGTGCAGCGCCCGGCATCCAGACATTGGGGTTGGTTGCAGCCGGAGTTTGTGGTGGTTGTTGCGTCGGCGGCGGCATCGGAGATGACTCGCAATGTTTACGTTCTAGGTCTTCAAGTCTCTTTTTCATATTAAGCAAGTTCTCATTTGTCATTATCTTGCATGATTACTTCTCGAAGGGCGTTGAAGCCATTCGGCCCATTCAATTGTTCGTCCAGATCATTCAAACGGTCTGCTAGTGCTCAATCGAGCACATTCCCCTGTTGATGACCAGGCAATCTCCCAAGTTCAAAAGCGGATAGATGAACGTTTGTGGAACAGTCCTCCTTGTCTAGAGACTCAAAGGCATCAATGATATCCTCCACCTCAAAATCAGCGCGAGATCTCTGTTGAGATCCTCTTCGAAGGGGACATGATCCGATCACTGAGGCGCTGCTTTTGGACCAGAGTTCAACTTTAGCATCGTGGATTTCCTCGGAGGTGAAGCATCCAAGAGCGGCACGTTTAACTACTGATTTTGAGTCTCGGCACAGGGCATTACCAATGTAGGCCAGAACAACACTGTAGAATACTTTGGTACCTTTCTCTTCCTTGCACATGCATTCAAAATCGACAGTTATTTTCAACAAAGTGTCACCTTCAACGGTGAGCGAATCACGTTCGCTGCCCGATGATACCTGCATCTCATGGAAATATCCCAATCCTCACTCGGAACACACTCCCTTCTCCACACACACATACACTTCCACGGATCTTCAACTCCAGCTAGCCTCGGGAAGACATCGAAAAATAGCAATAACACTCAGAATTGCTGTGAAAGAGACCCAATACACGTATTAACTAACATACTAGCATTATCAATTTATTGCCAAGCTCGAATTTCTGGATCAAAAATGGAGAGAACACAGAAAAAAAATTTAATAAAAACTTCAAACAATTAGAAGGGAACAATAGCAAATGAATGACACAACCACACGATATAAGTGACTATATTGAACATTTACAATAAATCAGTTCTAGCATTTTATGCACCGAACATAATAATTATATTCTTGTGTCTTATTCACAGAATTCGAAGCAAAAAAAAAAAAAAAAAAAAAAAAAAGAAGAAGCTAACGATGTAATGATTTATGGCTCATTTGACATGTATACGTAATGTGCAGTAAGGAAAAAAATAATCCATTAATGGTTCACTCAATGCACGGATAGTAGATGTTTGTTAATCGACAAGTGCCTCATATGCAACTTAGATACTTAAACATTACGCAAAAGATGACACGATGACGCGGGTATATTTTCTGACACATCATGTGACAAGGATATCCAGGATTAATTGTGCAACATTATTTTGGGTGAATAAGAAGACAAAGAACACAGCTGGACACAGAGTTACGAAACGCCCAAGAAACCGGTATTTTCGTGTCTTCTGCAGAATTAACAGAAAACAAGGGCTAGATTACAATGAGTATGTGGCACACCAAGAACAAAACTAGTACATCGCATTTAAATAATACACTATACACACGTATATATACACGAGTCCTGAAATTCATACTATATAATTGATTTAGAGATTTTGGTATAGTTTGCTTACGGCTCAGTCTACGGGAGGCATGTTGAAGTTTGTTCCGCCATCTGTTACACTGGGGAGATCATTTGATACTAGGGTGCGTTCTTGGTGCTTTCCTTCGCCATGCAGACATTAGACATTCGGCTGAGGACTCGATCGTTGACTTCCGAGTGCGGGTATATCGCTCTGCTTCGCACTTGGACCGTCGATATTAAGGACTGGATTTTTCTTTGGAACAAGCAGCGGTAGAGACACCAATCAAGCAGCTCTATGATGCTGACCACACTGGCTCCAAGCAGCAAGCCCATGTAACCACCGAAATCACCTATTGAATAATATATATGCATGGACATTTCTAAAATAACTCAATGCGATCAACGATGTGAGTTAATAGTTATATTGATATTCGTTGATAAATTATTGCTACCATAGTTCGGAATTTCCAAACGATCTCGTACATTGATTCGAAGTTTATAGAATGGTTAATTTATTGAGACAATTGACAAATTGTAGAATAGTGTATTGGGGCCTTGTGGATTGATGTTGTAATTTAAACTTCTGGAACTCATGGCTTATGGGTTTTTCTTTTTTTTTAGTCCAGGCTCCTCCAAATTTGCACCCAGACAGTCGTACATATAAATGAACGATATACCATAGACAACAAGACAGAGCACCCAGCCTTGGTATGCAGTTTGACGTCACTGCGGAGTCCCCCAAGAATCATATGCATGTATGACGAATCAAAATTAAAATTTAGAGTCACAGCGTGCATGGCCAAATACGTACGTGTAATTGAACAATACTTATTATACTCACTGAAAAATGCAAGGATGTCGTATGCTGGCTTCTGTCTGACCTTTCGGCAATTCAAGTCTTTGTAATAAATATTCAGATTCACCATGTTGTCTCTGAACATGAGATCACAATGAAGTACTCACATTCAGGCTAATTGTTCCACTGCTCACCTAATAATTATCTTCTCCGGATCATTTTCAGTTGAAAACTTGATCAGATAATCGTTGAATGCTCCGACGTCCGACACAAGACTGTTCCCAACAGACCAGAATTTTGTGAAGACAACTTGTAGCTCATGTCGGATGCCAGTGAACAACCTTTCCACATTTTTCTTCATGATGTTTGGTCCTTAAAATCAGATAAGTCAGAGATGAGTAATCCAATTCCGCAATAAATTAATATCAGAAGAAGAATTATTTTTGCAGCTTACGTGATGTTTGGCGCCGTCCATCAATACGAGGATCGAGAATCAGCGGGGAGCCATTCTCCAATGTTACTTGATACAAAATTGCGGTCTAAAGCCGAGACACTAATACTTGAGCCTATGCTCGAAATTTGGCAGAATTTAACTATGCAATAAAAATAGGTATATATCATATTGTAGTGAACCCACAGAAATGATTCGAGACTCGGGAGAAGCCGAGGCGGGCTGGCGGTATTGAATACCGTGGGTCCACAGAGTTGTTTGTTTTCAGTGATGGGCGGTATTTCGCATCAATGTTTCCTAGTTGACACCGGAGCGCAGGTGCCAGTGATTCCTGCCACACAATACGACGCGGACTCCGCTTCTCAGTCGTCATTCCCCGCATTCAATCGCCATCATACTGCGTATCAGTCTAAGAGCTGCATGCATGACACTCTAGATATGGCCATGCACGTCTTTGTGCATATTGACGCCCATCAGTTCACTACTTCAACCCCCTTATGACAGCCCCTTCCCAGGTGTAGGAAGAGGTAAGGCCCTTATGGTTTGCATCGGGACGTGTGGTCCGCCAACCATCCCATCCCATGCGTGTGGTTTTTGGTTAGCAGTTGTTAGTGGTTTTTTTTTCTAACACAAGCATGACTAGTTTCTATATTATCAACCCCCTGGCCTACAAGACGCTTCTGAAGGCACTGCGAGTGCATCGTTATTAGAGACAACGAGTTCGATTCGTATCTGAGCACCCTTTCATCAGAAACGGATAGATCCATCTTATATACGGTCCTTGTTTCAACAACTTGTTTCTATGTTCTTGTTGTGGATATTATATTTAGAGAATATGGGATCGAATATGAGTAATAAGATATGTTATTTTGCCATTCATAATCACAACATTCTCCAGTCTGAAATTTGATTACGCAGATGGCCATTGCTGATGCCAGCCACACTCATAACTCATGGTTGATTAAAAAAAAAATAAAAAAACAAAAAACAAAAAAACAAAAAAACAAAACATAATTATTATTTTGCGATGATTATAACAGAAAATTATCTAACATGTAGAATATAATAAGGGATGCGTCGCATTCAATTTAAAAATGGTATCAAAATTCGAAACTCATGCATATATATATGAGACATATCAACTAAAAAATCCAGCTGAATATTACTACTATGAGGCTAATATTCATACTCACCGATTCCATTTAAAAAGGCTTGCAATCCATGCCTGAACAGTATCTGAACTTTCTCTTCGGATTTCGTAAATTTCAATAAGCCTACTTCTCTGCCGAACATATCGACAACCGGATCCTTCCAAATGAATGATTCATTGATGTGCTTTATATAATCCTCGGCATTATCAAGAGTGAAGAGACCCAGAGAGAAGCAATCGTCGAAGAGAGACATATACATGGAAATCACATCTCTGGCCGTCTGTCCCAAGTGGTGGTCGACTGGCTGAACAAGTCTGGTTGTCAATAGAGCCTGAAGGCTCTCCACAGCATCTCTTATATCAGCATAGAACTTATCAATCTCTTTCGCTAGGGCGAAGATGGTCAGGTTGTTTTGTGCGTAGTTCGTTTTGAGGCCCCTGAACACTCTTAGTAGACTCTTGAAATGGTTTAAATCATCGCTGTCATATGTGCTTAACGTTTCATTAATGTTCATTACCGAGCGATCCTTTCTTGAATCCAAAATCTTATTTATTGAAGTAATGTATCCCGAGAAACAAGAGTCCAAATGTTGAATTCTTTCCATAAGTTGGGTTGAAACATTTTGCCACTCTTGCCTCATGGTGTCATATCCAGCGAAATTGATCATTACGGATGATTCATTTGAGTTTTCAGTAAAGGCGAGGCGAACTTCAGATGCGTACTGTGAATTTTCGAGAATGACCGTGTGGTTGTTCTTTTTGATCCACTCTTTGGTATCGCGCCAATGATCATTATCTAGTTCAGACATGGGCCAGCTGATCTTTATTCCCCACAAGTAACTCAAACAATGCCAATCGTCCTTTCTTTCACTAATAATTCTTAAATCCTTTGGTCTGCCGGGATATCTGACAGTGTTGTTCAACATTTTCTCTGTCCAACTTGAATGATATAGTGCTTTGAAGAAGAACTCGGTCAATTTTTCGAACTTTTTAACTCTGATAAATCCGTTTATCGCATGGAGCAGCTGAGGCCTCAAATTATCCCTCCACTCGCTTATGGGTATCGAACAATATGATTCTCGGGTACATTCGGGTGAATCGATGTCTATTGCTAATGCGGATTGTAGGTCAGTAAGAGCAGTTTTAAGGTATCCCAGGTATGAATCCGTCACCGGCTGCACATATTTCTCATAGTTATCACTCTGGTTTTCAACCTTTTTATAAAACTCAACCAGGTCAAAATCGATTTTCTTTTTGATTTCACCGACAGCTTTCTCAATGCGCATCAGGATCGAGGTCTCTGAGCCATATAGCTTAACATTGCCTATTCTTTGGAGTTGCTGGATGGAATCGCTGATGTTTGTCATGAAGTCGATGACTTCGTGCATCTTCTCTGGAGACAATCGGTAACGCAAAGACGCAACATCATTGTGTTCCTGGGCAAGGAAGTCCTGCAGCTTGTGTGGTATTTGATCAAACACTGCAGATGACAACGTGGACGAAGACAGCTCAGTAATGAAATCAACCGAATCACACTCGCTGACACACACTCCGCAAGAATGGTTGCTTTCCTGTACTCTCACTGTCAAATGGAAAATTGTACTTATGAACTCAGAGCCACGTACTTATACATACGATGGATGATGCATCCGAGGTAGTCCTTAGTCGTGCACTCATCTTGACCTACGCCATTGAATTCTTGGATCAATTATAAGAAACTTTGCTCCAGCCATTCCCTCACCTTCTCTGTAACTTTCCACACAGCTACAAGTCTCCAAGGAGTTTCTAATATAACAATCCTGTGTGCATTTATTGTATGTGTACGGATCATCAGAGAAGTGATCCAATGGCTGCTTTCCACATGTGCCATATGGAGCCTCTGACAACACCGTCTGCAGGAAAAGAAACGTGATATATCTAGGGATGAATTTATTCAATTGAGTACCTCTCTATAAGACATCTCTGCCAATATGTTGCTACCAACCCCGATTTCAAAACCATGGTGCTGCATGCGCCGAATATCCTGACCGTCATCCAGGAGAACCTTTAACCACATACCAAGATATTTATGCATTTTTAAAAGTTATGTTAATGATCATACTTTGAAGCCACTTTTAAATGCTATTTCAGGAATTTGTTCGTGCGTCTCGACGTTCAAAATCAGATTGAGTCCCATGTCAGCTCCTGGTTGAAATGATGGCAATGTAGGCCCAATACAAATATAAAAAGTTATGACCAAGATAATGGAATTATTAATAGCATTCGTCATATACATTTTATTCAGAATTTTTCGGTAACTACAGGAAATGGCCGTTGAAGGTTCAAGGCCAGCCATCAACCTTGTGTCCAAAGAAAAGTCTCCTACAACCAAAAGTAGTCTATCTACTCCATGTTAAAAACAAAACTATGTTATTCTGCGCCCATTTATGCAAAGAAATCAAGTAAAAAGTTAATTTTGAATGAGGCAGGACTATTTTAATGCAAGTGGTGAGGGATCACGAAGAGAGCAAACTCAAATGAGCCCCTGAACGAGCATAAAGGAATGTCCTCTCTTGTATGGCGCTCCAATACTAAATCTCGGCTTTGTTTTGATTTTAGGAGATAAACATTAGTGCTACTGTCACAACAATAGCACTCTCAAACAAAAAAATAATACGAGAGTGTTGCTTTAATTGACAACTACACGACCTTGACCGAGAGTAGGCCCTCAGCCAATCAGCGCCCGGCTGCTGACACGCCCACCACGTGTCGCGCGAACAACAAGCAGACTTGGACAAACAACCCCGCTTCCCCGCTTAAACGCATAGCGCTGCATTGTAAATTTGACATTCAGAACCACGTTTTTAGTCTTCAGCCTTTGGTTATTAGTCTTCATTCTTCAACAGTATGGTCAAGAGGTGCCAGTGGGGAGACTGCCGATCGGATACTCGCTATCCAGAGCGATTAGTAGGGGATGTAACCTTCATCCCATTCCCTAAGCCGAATGTAGATGAGGAGAGGTGCCGGAAA
>KB292298.1:429123-443087 GCA_000328365.1 Capitella teleta
TATACGAGAGTGTTGCTTTATTATGCGTTTGTCGCCAAAAAGGGAAATATCGCGGAATGATGAGTGCACCATATTAATTGAAATACATCGGCATAAATGAAATTGGAATAGAAATGATAGGAGTAGCAGCATGACATGCTAAACTAACCATACGTACCATGTATTTATTTCTCTGATCTTTGTGTGATTTTTACGCTGCGATCTGTTTTATAACACTTTCTCATGAATGCGTAGCACCATTGAAAAGCATTGATATCTTCAACATGGAGTAGATAAGACTACTTTTGGTCCACTCTGTATAATAAAACCACGAAAAAAACCAAAACCTTAACATTTCTTTCGCTGCATAATTAAGGGAGTTAAATTGATACATAATTATCTATTTATTATTATTATTACCATTATTATTATAGATTTTTATACATAATATCCCTTTTCCCCTGTTTACTACACACTAACATACAGTCTCTTAGGTTGGTACTCAAAATGTGAACCAATGAAATAAAATAATGATATTCGCGATTTGTGGGCAGCGCTTTGAACACTTTCGTGGGTATATCGCTGTACAAAAATCGCAGAGCAGTGTCATCAAGCAAGCAAGCACAGTCATGACATATATGGCATTATCACCACATCTACAATAGAATGCTATTATTTACGTATTTTCACTTATTTATTTTAACTAGCAAACAATTTCTACATTTCTTAAATTGTTTAGTTGTGGGGATGAATGGGGATTACTCTATAATGCAAATTTAATTCCTAATACTACAATTTTAGTAGAGTTATAGAGTTATTATATCAGAAATGTTTATTAAGTGTATTTGTGATTTATTGTTATATATTATTAATTAAATTTTATTTTTTTGAATACCCAAAACCGAGAAAAAAAATCCAATTTGGGATGCAATTGATGTCCGTATTATGATCTATACATGCAGTTATATACATATCATGAAAGCATAAAATGTGAACGTAGACTAACATAAACCAAACACGTAATTATTGTCAAATACTCTGTACGTAATATTGTCCTTTTGGACATACTAGCTCCTACCAGGTTCAAAACGAGTTGTAAATAAATAAGCTACCACTCGGCACTGTGACACTGTTATTGTGCCTAAAAGTTAACTATGGATGTAGTAAATCATAAAAATCTAACTCATTTTGTTCGATTTGTTGGTACCTTTTTGTAAAATTTGGGCTTCCAGCTCACGGACTAAGTGCTATACTCGAAATGATTAGTTGGAACCGAATGATGGTGACTGGTGATGCCAGCCGTTAAAATAAGTTAAGTGCGTATTAAGCAGAGACATTTATTTTGTAGGGTTCCAGAAACCAATTATTTTTATTTTTCGAGCCACCTAACGAGAAGCTTACCAGGACTGGTCGACGACAAAGATTCCTCCAGATTGTCATTGATGCTAAAACACAGGCCCAAGTCAGTAATAACCTCAGAAAGCCACTGTTGTGAACATTGCTTGCCAGCATAGGCACACCTACAAGTTTAACAGAATGGAAATTTTATTATTATTATTATTACAAACCACAATATTGTATACTTTACATCAAAATTGTGTGGTTCCTATAAGTCGAGGAGATTCGAAGGAAGTTTGTCAACGTTTGATTACCTTTGAGAAAAAATAAATAAAGATAAAGAAAACGCAGCTTAAACCTGTTGAAGATCAACACCAATGATTGATATAAAACCGCAATCGTGATATAATACCCTAATTGATTATTCCAACGCAAAAGAAAGATTTCTTGACATCAGTTTCACAGCATATAGGATATACAAGCAGCACATATTCAGTGAATCTTATCTTCCGTTAAATCGTTTTGGCTCACATATTTGCCGCTATGCGACCTAAGCCAAAAAGCTAACAGATCAACACAAACAATTCGGCATTGTCGGAAAATATAACGTGAATAAAATGAAATTATTTCTTACAGTACATAAAGTCAACAAAGCGCTCATGATGATAAAATCACGATAAAAAATAGTATTATCTGCGAAGCCGTTCAAAGCAAAGTTTAGAAAATATAGGAATTTACCTTTAGCATATAAGAATAACGTCGTAGTCCCGGGCGGTATTCACAAAGATTCTCAGGCTTAAACTCAAAACTGAAGTCAGAGAATAATTCCTAAGACTATTCTTGAGTGTAAATTCTTAGAGTTGGTTCTCAACTCTTAAAATTGATTCTCAACTCCAATAATGGCACGTTAAACAGTTTTTAATTAACTCTTAAAAGCCCTGTGGATGTCTCTCAGGAGTTCAGCATTAAGAGCCTCAGAGCCACATAACAGTCATCTTAAGATCACTTGATCTCGAAAATTGATTTAATATCACCATGAACCATTTATAATCAGATAAAATAAAATTCAAGTACATGCATAATCAATGGCTATTTTATATATAGTTGCTATGAACAAAATAACAAGAAAAGTATCGAGAAGCGTGAAATCATAACACTCTCAGGATGCTCTCAGAACGTTTTGATTGGAAGCAATATTTGGGTATTGTTTTAGGTAATTGTTCACAACATCAGCGTGTTTTGAAATTATCACACTACATATGTAAATTATGACGAAAGCAAAAATTTTAAAATCTCATTTCAAAAATTTATCCTTCGATGCCATGTACACTCTTTTTTGAAGTCACTGTATGCCAGTTTACGGATCCCAAAAAATCGACCTGGTCATCCATCCATAAATAGATTATATGTCAAATGGCGTAAATTTATTTGTTTCTTGTTAAGATTTGCTACGCAGAACACATTGTATTCTTCTGCACCAAATTGTAAGATATTTTCCTGTTGATCTCCAAATTTGTCATCGTTTTATCAAGTGTTTTTTTTTATGTTGTTAACTAAGTCAAATAACCATATTGTAAAATTGTGTTCCTTATTAGCTCTAAAGGGAAGTAGCTTTCCAGATTCTAATTCTCTAAGTTTTGATACATATACATTAAAAAGAAATCATATCTCAATACAATCATCAATATCCACATATATAAATACATGTAATCCACTCACGTCAATCATTCGGGATCTGCTATTTTCTCGTTTTTATCTCTCTTAGCCAGATTCATTATCAAACAACGTTCAACTGACCTCTCATGAAATAGAAAACGCCATATCCATCCTATATGCTGCGAGTAATTTCATTTAATATTATATCTATAACCGAAGTAAGCGAAGATTGAAATCATTGACCATAAATATCAGTATAAATCGATCGTTATCTTGTTATACACGTTAGTCGATATTTACAAGTACATTAAGCATATTGTGAAAGTTTTAAACATAGTTGTTTGCTGTTTTAAAGCTTTATTCACAGATGTAATAATCGCAGTGACAATCTCTTCACTCGTCGATCAGTTTTAGTCCGGAGACCTAGCCCTATACTATGGCAGCTGATCCCGATCGCCCGTTGATGAGCCCTACCGTACTATGTCAAGCCCAAAATTAGTCCACACTATTTAAACTTTTAGGCTTCCAGGTTACCTGACAATTTTCACGCAAATAATCCGCCAAATATAACAGCGTCCATACTGTAGCCTACAAACTTGCAAAGGGCTACAACAACCGATCTGGGTTTTTGATTTACTGTGATTGTTGTTCAGGCCAAAAATACCATTCGGGACATACGAGCGTCAGAACAAGAACCCGAGACATGGGTTTCCCTTTACTTTTACCGACAAATCAAAAGGGTTCTATCAGAGCAAAAGGGTTTTAGCAGAGGCAAAATAAAAAGCATATAAATCATATACATGTAATTACTATAACGCACTACAGATAGAACTATTTTGGGCTGATAATTTAAAAGTGATATCGAATGTGAAATATCAAGGTTAACCAAAAACACATACCCTGTTCAGACAGCAGTGTTGCTAACATAGCACTGGCTCCCTCGTCGGTTGATATCGAGTTCGTGTTATTAGTAAGGTGATCGTCCTGGTCGGTCTGTGAAGAATCCCGCGAATGTTCCAAATATGGCTCAGTGTATAGGGTGTAGTCATCATTATTTAAAACTTCCTCGCCAGTAGATTCACATGCACCACTGGTAAGAGACACCTCTCTCACATGGAGCCGTGATTCTGATCCGTATGCTTCGACCCATAAGCTGTAGGTGCCGGGAGATAGCAAAGTGTCGATCGTATTTGATGTTCCGTTAGTTTTAATTAACGAGCTTTGAATCAGGGTGATGGGACCCCCTTTGGTGTGGTTCTGGTAGAACGGATAGATTCGAATACGTAGCTCAATGCCCGAGAGGGAAGCATTCATTGACAAGCATGCTGCTTCTGTGATGTTGACCAACGGTGTGAGAAGCACTGCAGGTTTGTTTTCCTTCGTATCAAATATTGCAGTCAAGGTATATGTTCCATCTTAAGAGCAATAAGGCGTTTGTAAGCATATTGGCTATCAATTATGCACCCTACCCAAGTGCAAAACTCTCAGCCATTTCGATGACCCATCTGAAATGTCTCTGTATCCGCATTGGTCAATGTCGATGAAGGTGCAATTGACTGAGGCAGAATGTTCGAAGTCTATGGAGCCAAATCGAATATTGAAATAGAAACAGCATCCAGGCTAATTTGCTTACCTAGATCAGTGCATTTTCTATCAACCATTACCAGATTGTTTATTCCCATCATGTAACGAATGGACGCCTCGGTAACCTTTGTGTTCACGTGGAAGTGTGATGAAGAATTATGTTGGGATGATGGTATGTTGAAGTGAATTCGGTGCCATGCACGACCAAGCCCCAAAGTATTTGGGTCTGAAAAAAACCCCCAAGAAATAAGAGCGACCATGATCCGAGAATCTCGATCCCCTGCACTGGGCGATTTCAGGCTCAATCCTAGATTTTTTTTGGTATTTTCTGTCAAATAATTGAAGGCTTCGCGAGCTGCGCATTTGGGAGGAATCTTACTGCTCCAACTCCCCAAAATGGGAACCCAGCGCTTTGTAATCTATAAGGTCTATTATAGTCTATTATCATAAAAGATAAATAGTCCTAGCAAATACACGCAATTAATTAGTAGGAAACG
Source organism: Capitella teleta (assembly GCA_000328365.1). Taxonomy (NCBI): domain Eukaryota; kingdom Metazoa; phylum Annelida; class Polychaeta; family Capitellidae; genus Capitella; species Capitella teleta. Next base: position 434,178 of record KB292298.1, read on the forward strand.
ACGGTCATCACCATCAGAGAACATCTGCTCAAATTAAATTTGTTACTACGCCTATGGGTGTGGCAGGAATCACTAAATACCAACCGTGCGTGTTTGTCTCGTTGACATAGAAGATGCGTTGACTTTTTCGAGAATCGCCATAGGAATGGTGCAAAGTGATGCAGACCGATGTCGAAACAAATAGCTCAGCCACTAAACAGTGAGGCGTGTCCGAGGTGAAGTGCCCGGAGTATAATTCATTTTCGACGTTACTGCCTTCAAGTTCTTTTCGTGGTGCAAGAACAAAAGCCGATTCCACTCGTTCTATAAGCAGAGCAAAAACGCAACTTAATTTATTCAATTATACTTTCTCAATTTTAAATTATAATTCACATGTTGGAGTTGCTCATTTCCAATGTTTCTATTGCTTCTGGCCACTGGTCACAAGGGAAAGGGGTATACTGGCTCATTCACTTGCAATGATTAAAATGTACTAATCAACGCTTACTAGCTTTGCTAACTAATCCGAGATTTTGTATTTTCTATCAAAAACGCATATTACTGCATATACACAACCATTTTTATCAGATGATGAAAGAAAATAAAGATGATATTGAACCCGCAAAAGAAGTCTTATCAATATAACTGTAATCTCCACGGCAACCAATAATTAACATTCAAGTTAAATATTTGGAGCCATCTTTACTAAGGTGAATCTCCCATGTCCGACGATCGGCGGCAGTAGACTGTGACGATGTAGCCCGTCAGAATCCAATGCCACCGATCTCTTTGATGTGTTCGAGCTATATCTCGGTGGCTACAAACGAAAATTTGGGAGAATGTTCACCAGGCTTGCATAGTGCGCGTAGGATTGTAGGTCATAGCATACTATGTCAATGTCGTCATGATTAAACAGCACACGTGCTTCAGATCGAAAAAAAAAAAAAAAAACGACCAAATTGGGCCACGACACAACTGTGATGAAAATTTGAAGTTTTGATAGCGCGACCCAACTTCTGTTTAAAATTTGGTCCTCAAGCAATTGCGCCACCCGATAAATATGTGCTGCTCAAAATAACAGCACAAAGCTTCCCGGTCATATCAGAAGCAATGAATTCAAAAGTTAGTGGCGTCTATTAAAATATTAAAGTGTAGATTTATCACCCTAGTGATGTCAGACGTTATTACAAAAATAGTTTAATGCGTTGTCAAGGAGAACATTGCTTACTATACGTCAGTTGTAATAATTTCACCCCTTTCTATCGTGCGTACAGGCAATGGCTTATGCTATTATTAGGCCTAAAGCCAAGGAGGCAATCGTGGGCAGGCAGGGAGGAAACTAGGTCCAAACCTGAGTGAGAGGAATTTCTCAGGTGTAAGATTTTGAATCCCGGCCTCTGCTCTATATAATCACTATGAAATTTGATGAGAATGTTTGGATATTCGAACTGAAACGTCTTTCCCTTGAGGTTTTCACTGATGCCAGGTATAACAGAGCTTGTTGCATAAGTGGAAGTCGTGAAGGGGGTTAAACTGGCATTGGCTGGGGCATCAGTTGAGGTGTCCATATTCTGTGTCACGGTTGTGACATTTTCGGTCAACATGGATGCAGTTGTAGGATCCGGTTTCTCACTGTGTGGGTAGTTAATAACTATATTCAAATTGTCACAATACAGTTCTTTCCAGAGATTGTCAGCAGATACGGGATATTCGTCCCATGACTCATTGCATCCGCCACATATCCGAATACCAACATCGTTCGGTTTATCTTCATTCGAAATCTGAAGAACAATATTTTATCATAATGTCAAATCCATCTCTATGACAACCTGTAACCAATCATATCTGCATGTCTTTTCATGTTCAAGAAAGAAATATTTTAATTCTAATGTTGTCGTGCTGCCAATTGGTTGGTGAATGCCGTATGTACAGTCCAAATTGTTACTGTATCTTTGTGGATAACCAGGAGATAGCAACACTCCTTCTGTTGAAAACGTGTCAACGCCGCATTCTGAAATAAAGGATACATAAATAATGCGCAAGCTATTACTTCATTTATAAGCAACAATGACTGATTCGGAGGTCTTTGTCCAACAGTAATCAGGGGCATCAAAATCATCAAACCATTCGCCATCAACTCACTCGTATTTATCTTATTTTCCATTGAATAACCAATTATTTATAAGCAATATTGCGGTTTGATGTCACAATATATTCATAACTTTATAGAACAGTACACATGGACGAAAGGTTGTTCAATAATTTGTTTACGAGAACCATCTGCATCATCACGGACATATTTTTATGACGGCGTGCCATCATGTTTCAGCCTTGTTTAATGTTGTTCAATTTGATGCAATCTGCACATCTGTAGTGAAGAGAGATGTGTGCATGGACGTTTGTTTGGCAATAAATTATTCATTTGGTACAACCCATCGAGAATCGCGAACTGAAAAAAGTGTTATTAACCATCAGCGATTTGGAAAATAAAAAATCGTTGGTGGGGAATCCGGATCGTTCTACAGTATGGCGATTATTACACGTTTGGGTCACAATTGTCAACATTTTATAGTCATTGCCAAGCTGCTTCGCATTCTTGTGTTATATTCGCAAATTTAAAGAAAAATCAATAACATTTTGAAGAAGTGTTCATTTCTTAACTCTTTTTTTTTTTTTCAACATAGCGTTTATATCACTTCTTATTTGTGGGTTATACGCTTTAGAAACTAGCTTTTGTATAATTATTTTACTTTACATATTACCTTTTAGTGGCTTATACTTATTATTATAATTTCATATCCGCAAAAATATAGTAGTAATAACTAATACGTAAAAGAAGGCAAGAGGACGAACCTGAATTTCGGATTTCGTTCTTGATTTCAGTCGCTGGTATAATTTTCCACGAGAACTGCGCATTACTACTGAGACTAAGGAAGTTCCTAGATTCCACATCAAAGTCTGTGTCTTCGAATACCATCCGTTCAACCACTTGAAATGTGAAAATATTGCGATGAATCCGGTGTATTTTTTAACTTACTCTTTGGGAATTCGCACTCTGCTCCAATGGATATGTTAAACACGGATATAGAAGACTCACTTGAATGGGCTACAATTCCTCTAAATATTACACTGTAGTTTCCTGCTGGAATACAAACTGAACATTTGCTTTGGGGAACACTATAAGAAGCTAGTGTTTCTTCTATGGGTCCGGTTCCCGAGAGAAGTAGAATGTCCAACTTCGTTGTGGTGCTATATTGGGGATTCTCCAATTTCATATTGAACGAGAGAAAATGTGGCGTGAGGAATTCTTCTTCGGGAGATATCAACATTGATGAATCTCCATTTATGGCGTTTTCGCCTTTGAATGTCAATTGGTAAACTGAAAGCAAGATCATCACTGTCCGACTTTGAAGATGCTTTTGAAATGTTACCAGTATCCTCTTCGCTCTGAATGTGTGTCCTCTCCCAACCGGGATATCTTATTTGATATCCGCAGATAAAGCTGTCTGCAAATGAACAGCTAACCTGTCGTTTGTCCACTGCAGCGAAACACAATAATACAACTTGGTTGCAAATATAAGAGACACGTGCAGATATACGGACCACAGAATTCTATTTCATCGCTGCTGTCATCGCAGTGAACTTTGCCATCACATTTCCATTCATTTTTAATGCAAGAAGTCTCACTCATGCACTTGTCCCATCCAGTTCTGCACTCTGCAAAAATATTACTATAAATGTGTTATTGAAATATACAGATAGTTGTTTCACTGACCGCAAAGTGGAATTTCACACGATTCGTGGTCCCCGTTGCTATTAACGAAGCACCAAGGTCCAGTCAACGCTCCATTCGGGTTCCTACAGAAGTTGCTGGCATCTTCGATGTTGCTCTCCAAGAAATAGTAACGACCGCCGTCGAGAAACTCTACATTGTCTGCCCACTTCTGACAAACATGCTTTTTCTCGGAATAATGCTTTCTTCCCAAATATTCCAAACCCCTTGCATTTGAGACACACTCCTCAGCAACTGGAATATAAAATAATGTGAAAATTATAACTTAATATAATATACGAGTATAATTATAAGAGTAACATTCTGGAATTGTGAAATTTTGCTCTATAAAGAAATTCTATATTAAATTTAAATATCAACATTTATGACCGACATAACGCTTGGAGCGGAGCTGGTTCGGTTGACACCAAAACCAAAGTTTAAATAGCAATCATGAAATTAATAGAACTTAGAAGTCTCTGATAAGCTGCACACAATTTCCCTGGTTATAGGCATCCAAAATTACTTACCAAAGGTTTTGCATGGTTTGATGACTAGGTCATCAATAGCTATTCCACCATTACGCGTCTGGCCACGTCTGCCTGCTATGACATACATGTGAGGTCCGGTTTCGGTGACAGGAACGTATGACATCATCCATGAATCACTTGTGATGTTTTCAAGTTTGCTGCTCCAAATCTGGAAAGCGCATACACAATATGGCATATATAGTATGCTTTATTGATTGTGTTAATTACGCTTAAGTTTGCTGTATACTTTCAAAATCTAAATATAGGATTCTCTATAAGTCTAGTTCCTTATGTTGCAAAACAGCTTTCGTTCACTATCGACGTGTGTCATATGAAACATCATTGTTGGATAGGTAAGGACCAATAGGTGTTGCATCATGCCGCAAATGACAGCATATCAAATTCACCGACGATCGACCTTAAGCGAAAAATGTCCCGGCTATTTGATAATTGCACTAACGACCTATTAATTGTTTCGTTCTAACAGTGACGTTTTTAGTATTTTAATCGTATAACTTGTATGATTTACAATATATATGCTGAAATAGCTTAGCAACAGTTGTTTAGAGTATCAAGTCTTAAAGAGGACCTCTGGTTGTTTTGAACTAGAAACTAATGATGCATCCCAAAAGACAAATAGGCCTTTTGACTGACATATTTTTAGACAATACGCTTGTTTTGGCTAATTCCTAGATACATCGATTGGAGAGGTTTAAAATCCCTCTTTCTTCTTGCGTTAAATTTCAAACTATGGTGACGTGATAAAAGTAACTCTTATTGGGAGCTGTCGAGTGAGCAGACATTTCAGCAGTTCCCATAAAATAAATCTCGCACTCATCTCGGTTCAAACTATTCTGCCTGAATCAGAAAGTCGTGTTTTAATTCGTCTTGAATTTTAAAGTGTTTGCGAGTAAAAATGAGAACGGCAATCTGAAATTTTCTAGAGAGATAAGTACCCAGTATGAATAGTTTACCTTTGCATCATTGAGTTCTTCGTTACGAACATAAATGTTGAGTTCAGCGTCGCCAAATATCCGATATGCAATCATAACACAGGTTCTTGCTACATCAAAGAATTCCGTCTCAAACCGAGCAGAGGACCCTGGACGGCTTTCGGTTTCCATCAAGTAAGCAAAATGTCCTCCACCTGAGTATGTTGAGAATATTAAAATCGAGAGGCATTACGGGATAACAATACACTCACTTTTTAAAAGAAAAAGAAAACAATCGGTATAACTATGACATTATAATGTAATTTAATTCGGTATTTGGAGGATCCAGCTATGAAAGATAATTATCTGATAATATAATGAATTAATGATGCAAACGTAATTTTACTTAAAAGGGCATTTTCGTCACCGATTTGAATAAGAATATCATACATGTGCAAATGTTTTTTTTGTTTTTTTTTTGAACTTCCAGTCATACATTATGCGTTATACATGCATATTAATTATTTCGTCTGGAGTCACAATATCATAATTATATAGAATTATTTAGTCACTGATGTCGAGCATTGAAGCTCACCAGAAAAACCAATAAGGTATTGGCTGACCTTCAACGAAGGTGTGGTCATCACCACTTGCAATTTCAAAGCGATCTCGTTCAATCAGAGACTGGTGTACATCGCAACCTCCTTCTATATGATCTTCATCCTCAAAGTCGCAAGCAATAGATGGTTTACCTGTTGAAGAGTAATCGGAAAAAGTGATGTGTCATCATCAAACTCCAATTGCACTGTACCTGCACATCGGTCTCGCCGATAAAATTTCATGCTCAGATCGCAACTTGAGGCCTGTGCAGAGTCTTTCAACTCTCCAGAAAATGACGTCAGTTTGCAATTCCGTATCCTTGAATCATAGAGAAAACCTGAGCACCTATAAAGATAGTAGATGTGTAACGCTGTGCCAATATGTTGACGAGACAACGTGTGAAGTGAAATAGGTTACATGAAGTGGCGATTCGGAATTAAAAAGTGATATTACAAACGTGCTTTAACTATTAAAGTATTTCAGCTGGCATTATAATAAAATAAAGTTCTTACCTGTGACCTTCCAGTTTGGTACACAAATGTTTGCACACTTGAATAGTTGTTTCATCGTATTGCACTCGAAAGGCAGCTTCATCCGGGATGGCACAGATGTCTGCACGAAGAGTGAAGCTTTCTACGCACTCCGCTAAATATGGAGAACAACAGGATGATTTACACAATTCCTTGATAACTTGTCCGCAATGTTGAACATCTGCATTATCGCTAGTTTACTTTAGAATGTATATTTTTATAAGCACCTTCAGAGATCTCTGGAGATTTCATGGATTTGTATGCAAGCGTAACTGCATCATAAAGACCGTTGGTCTGCAAGGATGACATTCTGAAAGGGAGGGAGAACTGGTTAAAAATGGACTTTGAGTCGTTATTTGATGCACCAAAAATGATTCCTATGCCTGGCCCACACAAGAAATATCATCGCTAACGATTTCGCGGGAGATATATTGCTAACTAGGCGTGACGTCAGGAGCTGTGATGAAACACCGAGTTCCCCATCTTTTACAATGGGCCTCGTCATATCAGCGTGTCTTGCGACTAAACACCTGGATATTTTTTTCTTTTTCTTTTCGGAAATAGATAGAATAATCATTTTGCCACCAGTCAGGCGCAAACAAAAAATATTTTTTGCTATTTTTCTTATTTTAACAAGCGATTTTCTAGGACACCTACCATGGTTTCTCATCCTGAAACAGTAAAAGGGCCAGCCAGAGTGCACCACGCATGCGCTTTCGTTTCGTAAACAACAAAGATGTCCTTTTATGGCAAAGATGCTCTGCTCTGATTGGCTGAAATCGATAGCTTCACGAGGGGAACGGGACCAATCAGCCATCAGCCAAACCAAGCCATCAGCTGACGTTTGCCTCCTATACTTCGCAATGGAAGCCATTCTCCCATAGGCGCAATGCTAACCCCGATATTCGGAATGCATTATTTCCTTACGCTTGCATCCAGGCATGGTGTTCTGGGCACGGAATGCTATCAATTGGTGCTATGAGTCAATAGAACATCCCTTAAAATTTAGTTCCCCATCCCTTGAAGGAGAGAAAAAATCTCATGCAATAAATCTAAATAAAATCCTTTTGAGAACAAGAAAAAAAAAAACATTGGAGCATGCAGCTCTTTCTTACCGTCAATCATGGCACCGTATCACTCAAGACGGTATAATGAGCTTTGAGACCAATCTTGTTCTTTTCACGTTGTTATTACAATAAAGACATTAGATCAAAGACATACGTGTAAAAGGGAAAACAATAATTTGCGTGCAGCCTTCAGCACCTGGGGGTGATATAATAATAATAATAAAAAATAAATAAATAAATAAATAAATAAAAATCACTAGAATCACCAAGAACAGATATAGTTTCTTAGAATTTCTGGACGATCGGCTGAATTGCTAGAACTAGGTGTTCTAGCTCCTGAGTTAGAGCTCAGCGGTTATAATTGAGAATTCGGGCAGTTGAGAATACCGAACGCCCCGTCATAGGATAAGGTAAACAACCTGGGGAAAATTGTCATTAATATCGTACAGTCACACGGGATCCATTGGTGAAATTGAAATATACTTAGATGCAAAAGAAAGACAACGATATATAGTTAGCCTAATATTTAGTTAATCCATGTTTGGGTCTATAAGAATATTTTACACGTTGCACAAGTTTATTCTTTTAATTTTCAAACCGTTCGCGATCAAAAATGGATTTTCTTTCACAGCCAATCCATGAATCCGGTAAACATTCTTTAGAATACACCCATAGCACGATGACTTTTATAGACGATGAAATTGACTAACGATACTCCGAGTGCTTTACTCAAAAGCAATCAAGACTTTTGAAAAAAATGCACTCTGGGAAGGCTGACGGCTTCCTGAAGGGTACATAATATTCAGAAGCCTTCTTGTGCGTGGAATTGATCCAATAGTCAAAAACCGCCAAATCGGATACAGTGTATCAACCACAAAACAAATGCGTCATCGAGCAGAAGAAGAGCAATCCAGGTCTACCGTGGATTGGCCCTATACTGGATGCCTAAAAGTGAGAGCAAACCGACAGAACTGACAAATTCGGCGAGCTCAGGGCTAGGACTGGTTCAAGACAACCATGTGCGACAGGGGAGGAATGCGACCGACCAATATCTGTAGAGAAACTTTTGATATCTGCTCACTTAAGGGAGATAGGGGCTCAGATCCCCCCAAAATATCCCATATTCGGGTTACGAATATCCGGAGATCCGACTACTACAGAAAAATAAAGCTCACCCATAACTTGCTATGGTCATCGTAGACTTCTTGAAGAAGGAAAATGATCTCATGGCATGGTCATGGTTGGCACATCCCCAAATTTGTCACCAAATGAGTATTTATGGGATAAACTGAAGTCAGTAATTCCCCACAGCCTCCCGTCTCAACACGATAAGAGAGAGCTTATTCAAGGCTCTAACATCCCACAGGGAAGGGTTGAGAGTATCATGGAGAAATTTGGCCCAAAAATCCTCTTTTGTGTTATTGGCGTGAGTCAGAGGGCATGGAATATCTGACCATGAAAATCCAACAATTTTACTTTAACCCCTTGTCAATTGTTCCT
>KB292298.1:446255-458657 GCA_000328365.1 Capitella teleta
TCTCGTTCGTGAAAGCGGTTCTTACGTGACGTCCGTTGCCATGGCAACACTGTATTCCGCTCATTCGATTATTGCAGATTCCGGTTTCGGCGAACCAAAAACGCTCAAATTACGAAGAAATTAATAATATTAATTTTTAGCAAATTTGCGGTCGGTTTTATCTTTCCTGTATTTTTTTTCTTCTTTATATACTGGTATGAATGGATAGGTGCGTATTTCATAATTCGTGCAAAACTGCGAGTCGCTCATTTTTTTCACAATGCGGAGATAGGCCGATGTCCCCCATCTTGTTTATAATACAAACTAATCTCCATGACTATGCCCCAAGCGTAATTTTCAACATTATAATAAATATGTCGAAATTCCAAGATCCAGATTTTGACGATTAAATCAAAGCATATTTTGAAGTGACGGAAAATAACATGCAACCAAATTCACATTCTCTGCGATCTCATGAAAGAGTAAAATCTATATAATAATTATGTGTGCGGTTTTTTTTTTTTCCACAACAGGTTGTATTGATCGCTTGAGCTGAACGATTGATGGTGGCTCTGGGAAAGCAGAAGGGAAGTTGGACTAAATGTCCGAAATGATTGACAAAACAATCGTGTTTAATTTTGGCAGGGTTCAGTCAGCAATAGATAATAATTAAAGATCTCTGGTGAACATATAAAAATCACCATCATGGGCTCCGTTTTGTTCGTGGAAAATAATCACTCACTTGTACGGATTGAGGTTGCAGATTGTGACTCTGGGAAAAGGCAGCTCAGTCTTGTAGTCTGATTTGACCTCGATTTGTGAGTTGTGTTCCAGGTACTCTTGAACCTTCGTGGACACTGCATATGAAAAAGCCGTCAGCGCCGTCAGCACAACCACAGCCCATGCAATCCTTCAAATAGAAAACATGGTACTAGTATTTATCCATTTTTGCAATTGTTTGATACGCTCTTAACACACATTTGAGGGATGGGAGGGGTTGGGGCCATAATAATGAAAAGCCAGAAGTTCAGAGCCTTGTCAATTAACATTGGTAGCCATGCATGCATGACCCGCGGCGCTCGGTCCAGGATGTAAGTAATATATATGTAGGTCAAGATGATCAGTATTCTCGTTTGCAAAAGCAAGACAGTTTTAACCAGACTATAGTCGGACTGTAGGTCGCTGGTAAAGAAGACGGAGAGCTTGGCGAATGTATTGGATTTGCCGGACGATATGGACATTGAACTCAACTTGTGCCTACATAGCACGCACCGACATGCCTCAGTGGACATATTGCAAACGAGAATACGGATTTTGACCAAGCGACAGTCACCTTTCAGTGTAGTAGGTTCAACCAGGGGCTACGGCTAATGCGCAGATTTCAATTTTAAAGTTAATGACCTCAAAACAGTACAATTCGTGGATCTCCTGTCTTCCCTCGGACTTCATCAGCATGTTACAAGTGCAACACATCGCGCAGGACGACACATGCTTGATCTAGTCATCACTCATCACGCATAAGGATGACTTGCCGATACGCAGTGTGGTAGTGCATACTTCTTGTATGTCTGACCACTCTTTCATTACATTTGACTTGTGTATAAAGTCAAAGCGCACTGCCCCGAGATCCATTAGGGTAAATAAAACAATGAAGAATGTGAACCTACATGAACTTGCACATGATTTCCAGACAATGTTAAATGATGGAATGAATGTGAACACTGGCAACCTTAATCCTCTTCATGATAAACACAACGAAACTGTTGCAAAAGGTTTGGTCAAACATGCCTCAGAGCGTCAAATCAGATTGAAAAATGATAACTGGAAATCTTTGGCACACGGATGAGGTTCATGAGGCCAGGAGGAAAAGCCGCAAGTGTGAAAGGGCTTACAGGAAATCTCACCTCAAAGTCCACAAACAGATTCTACGTAACCAGAGAAATGAGGTTGTACGTCTAATTAATAATGCAAAGGCATCTTACTACCTGAAAAGTTTAATGGACGCTGACTGCAAAGTGACGTTCCAAATAATCAGTGGCCTCCTTGGAAAAGGCAATGCGTCCAATCATACACTGATGGAAGTGAAACAACAAGCGGTATCTTTCTCTGCGTCTTTCATTGAGAAATCTCGCCAAGATTCGCCGTGACCTGATGGAAAATGATCCGCACAAATATGATCCACCCCCTATCCATGGGATCTCATTTTCTAAATTTGATTGAAAACACTGAAGTTTTAATTATTGGAGATAAAATTCGAATTATAACGGTACGTAGATTGAATATATATAAATTCTGTTGCAAGTTTGACTGGGTCAAACCCTTTATTGACTGGACTAAGTATGCAGTGAAATCAAATGTGCCACGGTATGACAATATTGACCTCAAAAAGTGAGAGAATACTCATTAAAACATCTATACTCGGTAATTGACACTTGTTTTGACAAGTTTGCGACGCAGACGCCCATATTCTCCATGGAAATCGGCGGCCGACATCGCTCGAGCACTTTCACAGTTGAAAAGTATGTAATTATTATAAATTTATTAGACTCGTCTTCACTTTCACTGTCAACGTGGAATACTAGAGCTTCAAATATTATTGAAGCATTCCTTTCAACACAGTTCAACAGAATGACCTCATTTCGCAATTCGGTGCACATACAGACTCAGACTGTACACAAAATAAATTCCGAGAAATGCGCTCTGTCGAAGCCGAGAGTCGAAAGTCGCAGTTCTATGAAAGTGTTCAGCGTTCAGCGTTCAGCGTTCGGTTGAGTTATCAACCGTCTTTTTAAAATTCAATACTAATATTATTTATGATTTTATGCGTACAACTGAATATGAAATGAATACGGCAGAATCGCACTCAATTGCTCCTCTTTCAACTGATTAATTCTGAGATCTGAGATCGCCGCTGACGAATAGGCTAGCATTGTATGATTGCTATTAATAGACGATGGTCTGTGTCAATGTGATAGCCAACATGGTGCAAATTAAGCGCGACAATGCTTGCCTTGGTCTTGCCCTATACTATGGGTGATCCCGGTCGACCGTGGATCATATTTATGCGACATTTGATGGGCCAAGCCTTTGTCGAGGGGCAGCTGTAAGGGTCTATGCTGTACACTCGGGCGGTGTTGCCGCCAGTTTCTCGGAATCACAGTCTTCATCCTCCATTTCGCAAGGTGTTCAAGATATATCAGGGGGACAATATTACCATTTTGGTATTGCGAAAGGATTGGCTCAATTTTTGAAGAATTGTTATCTCCCCAATTCTCTCTCCCATATTCATGATATTGATCTTCAGGTCAGTGTTGACGGTTTACAGGTTTTTAAGAGTAAGACTTCACAGTTTTGGCCTGTGCAGTGTATGGTTTCTTCAGTTGATGAACGTTACCCATTCCTTGTTGGTCTGTTCTATGGGGAAAGCCAACCCTCTGATTTGGAATGTATGGATGGTTTTATCAATGAATTCATAGAATTAGAGCAGATCAAGCCTCATATGGGTTTTTATAGCTGTAAAAGATGTCATTTGAAGGGAGCTCATGATGGTCGGTTGTATTTCCCCGTTGACCAGGAAAGCCATGAGCGCCCGGATGAAGGTTATAGATATATGGTTGATTCGGAACACCATATTGCTCCAACTTCACTTCTCCGTTTTACGACTGGTCTCGTCTCAAAATTTTCCATGAACTACATGCACATGGTGTGCATGGAAGTAGTGCGGAAGCTCATTGCTTTTTGAGTATTGGGCCCCAGAACATGTCCACAAGGGCACACAATCATTTCCAGAATATTTGGCAAATTGCTTGATTTAAAAAGTTCAATTTCGCTTGAATTTGCTAGGAAACCAAGAGCACTCGGTGAATTTAACTACCAAGTACAGACAATTTTTCCTTTACACTGGTCCCCTTGCTCTGCAAGATTGTCTTCCAGTTGAGATGTAGCAAAATTTCATGCTTCTCTCTGTTGCCATGTCAATTCTACTTGACAAGACATTGTGTTGTATTGCAAATGACTCGGCCAGACGGCTTCTGCAGAGTTTTGTTAAGCATTTTGCTCAACTTTACGATGAATCATACGTCTCTTATAATGCACACCGTCTTATACATCTAGCTGATGATGCGCTAGTTCACGGTACCCTTGACAGCGTATCTGCCTTTCCATTTGAAAACGCCATGCTGGGCATCCGTAGAAAGATTCGAAAGCCCTCAAAGTATTTTAATGTTCTGCAGCAAGTAATAAAGCGTCATTCTGAGATTTGCAGGCATTACACGCTCCATCTCACTAATTATTGCCATAAATTCACTGACGCTTCATTAGGGAGAGAGCATTTTAAAGGACCTCTTCCAGGGCAATATTCAAATTGTCAGCAGTTCAGGGAGGTTCCAACACCAAAATTTGATATAAAATTTCGTTTCCCCATTAATGTTGTTTCCTTTACTGGTAATGCTATAGTAGCAAGAGTTGGCCTTGTCAGGAACATAATTTTAAATCCTGATGGTATTGGAGTGTATGTTGTGTTGCAATTAAGGCTTTCGGCAGACACTACCTTTCTTTAGCTTTCCCATGTGTTCAAGTAGCATTAATGTTGGAGGTAATAATCTGGATTAAGTTTACTCCGGATTTATTATCACTTTGTAGATCTACCAGTACTTCTACTCCAGTTCTTTGTTCTTGTCATGGATTTTGTACATACTCTTATAAGAAATGAATTTTATAATTTAATTGATATATATCCAGATTACAAACTGATTTTTCAGTCAGGCTTTGGTGTACCGGGCAGTCGTAGAAATGAAAGATCGCACAATTATGATAGGTTACTAGGTTAAATTAATTGTCTCTATTTATTTGTCTACATTGGAATTGTACATTAAATTTATAGCATGGCGAGCTATTCAGTGGTGAAATTCACTGATCCTGAGGACCAGTCTGTGGCAACAGTGCCATCGTCTTGGGTGGTGGACGGAATCGGCTGCCTCTGGCCCAGATGTGGAGATGTATAAGCTGGCCTCCACAAACACCTCTTCCGGCATGGATTGGCCCTTTCATCCATGCCGGGTCATGAGCAAGTCTGGTAAGAATTTCTCTCTCCTATGTGAAATGTATAATAATGAGTTTTGTTCTTCCTAATAGTGGATTATCTACGTGCCAGGGAGGTTGAGAGGATTGCTGCCCTCACTTCGTCGGTGGAATCCGACGCGGATGCCTCCATCGTCGGACGAAAGAGGACTAGACGAAAGAGGAGGTATTGTACTCATTATTCACAATGGAATGATCCTCATTGTGTTTGAACTGAAGGACTTTTGATGCCGGCAGCTCTGACGAGGGACGAGGAGCAGCCCCCCCCTCCTCCCGTGACAGTTGGAAAGAGGTGATTGCTAAATTATATATTCCTTCATGCCTATTTGAAAGAACTGCCCGCTGGATCAATTTGTGTTATTATGTTAATAAGAAAAAAAAAACCTAGGAGGTGGGGTTGTTTGTATTGCTTGATGTACAGTTTCTTTTCGTGTAATCATGACTCATTGACTTAATCTAATTTTAATTTTTATATTATTTTCTATCTATTTTTTTTTTTTTGGGGGGGGGGGTCAGGAATTCAGGGTTGCTTGCTGCAGTACCACCAGCAGATTTGTTTGCTCAGTTGACAGAACCCAAGGGGTATTTATAATATTTCTAATTCTATTTACTTTTGTTTACTTATTTCGTAAATTTCTATTTTTGAAATAACCAAGTCGGTGGCCTGCCCCTCCCCTGGCATTCGCTTTCCTGCCTGGATGACATGGAGCAGCTGGAGGCCAAGTGCTCTGACTTGGCAGTACGCTCGTCCCTTGTGAGTTTCTCTATTGCACCTGCGTTCGTTCCTCATAATGTAATTTCTCTTCTCTAGGTGGCAAACCTCTCGACTGTTGGAGGCGCCACATTGGACAAGCGTATTGCCAACACACTGAAGACCCTCCTCAACGACTCCCTTGCCGCCAACCTGAACTTTTGCGGCAAGGGCGAGAAGTGGGCCTTCAAGGGCACTCGCCTCCAGCTTGCGGTCAATGGTAAGATAATTCCCTACCTTATTTTGTATTCATTTGTTATCACAATTTCGTTTTTCTGTTTTAACTGTTGAGCTCAACTGTTAAGCTGTTATTTTTTTTTTTTTTTTTTTTTTTTTTCACATTTAATGTTTTCTGGATTTTTTCTTAATAAATTTTCCAGTTTACATAAGATTTGTCTCATGTGTGTTCCTATAGTCAATTAGTAGTGGTTTTCATGCCTATAGCGTCAGTGTTGCCAGATGGTATATAAGTAGTTGCACTGCATTAATCCAACATTGCCAGATGGTATATATGTATTAAGGTCTCAGGTTGATTTTTTTGCTTGCGAAAGACATTACGTCAATGAGCATATCAACGTTCCCATCAACCATTGCCGGCAACTATTTGGCAACGTTATGGCAACTACCGAAATGCTATATCTGGGATTGATAAAATCATTGAATAATTTTGATAACAGTTAATCATTATTTTGCGCTGCAATGATTGATTAGGGTGTATATTTCGTGAATTTGGCGTTATCTCAAGCACGTAAATTCTCTTTACAATCAAATAGGACATAGACATTAATTAATTTATGGAAAAAGTCGCCTCTTATTTTAGCCTGTCGATAATTATCGACAACAACCTTCTTCTTGATAAGCTAGAATAATTTAATATTAATAACAAAGGCGTCATACAGATAAGCCTCCCCATTTGGCGATCAAAAATACATAGAGAACTGCTAATGATTGACTTTCTTGAAATAATTCATAAAAGCGCAATCATGCATACAATGCATGTAAAGAAAATTGGGAAAGTTGCAATCTGCAAGCTCGAGATCGATCCATATAGCCTCATTACAAGTAAATTTCTTTTGTGGACATCCTTTGTAGGCCTACTGTGCAATTTCCCTGTTACCCCGGTAATCACACTGTTTGATGGGATAAGAGTATTTACATTTAGGATTACAGAGCATTCCTTGTTAACATTCTGAAAATAATCATGGTGTATACGAATAATTAATTATGGGTGCACCGAGAACTATAATATAGTATTCGAATGAAGCCGGTGCCCCTAACAATTAACGCACATGATCGAATCATGCTGTACAGGGGTGCGTTTCACTGGGAATTCTCTGAATTCATACTCTAGTTAATTCCGTGAAATTAAATGATCAGCTGATAATATATAATAATAACTTTAAAGTTGAATCATAATTTTGTGTGGCCGGGGAGGATACGAATAATCTATTGATGTACATTTTGGTTTCAATATCATCTTTATTTTCTTAATAATAATTAAGATAGTAATATTGTGTATCCTCTATATCAAAATTATGTCTTTTACGTAGTTACATAATTTGTAATCATTCAGATTTTCCAACATGAGTAAAAAATAAAAGCTGTACAGCGTGAAAGTCTGATTGCTCACCTCACGGAGGTACATATCAGTCGTAGGAGGAAATCTCATGCAGTGAAACGCAATTAGATTTGGTTATGTGGCCTTATACATGTACCTTTATGAAGGGTCAATACATGTTACTTTGGGCCTTTGATGTGAGGATTTGACAATTGCTTGTGTAACTCTGAGAGATAAGTACACCCTGGCCAAAAACAAAAATGACTTTGACATATTCGTAGTTCTTTTACTGGTTTTGAAAAGAGAGAGCCCAGGGATAAATGCAATATTGTGTAAGAAATGCAAATCTCACTTTCTGCTGGTGGTGGAATCCTCCTGGGTGATCTGTTTGATGCCATGCCATGTCGTCTCTTGACTGAACTCCTTCCAAGTCGAGCGAGATCGTTCACTCAAAGTTGACGATGCTAAATGCAGAAACAAAATAAGTTGATGTATCTCTTTTTCTCTTTGACTTATTGATACTCACATCTCTTCAATTCTGTGGCCGACTCCATCATGACAAGGGAAAGTCCAACGAGGAAAAAGGGACGTGTTTCCGCCTGAGCTGCTGCTCCCACTGGATTGAGTCATACGTGGCTGTCTTGCCTTTATGAGCAGGGGAAAAGCTTCAGTCAATATTAGCCCAACAACGAGTTTTTTTTTACAAAAAACTTCGCGTCTTGAATAATTGAAAACATGGCAATTCAATGTCCACTGAAGGAATTTTTGTTCCCTTTTAGCTGGTTTCCCATCAGTCAAATCAACATTTGCTCCGTAGTAGGGTGTTTTTCATCATGGCGTGCATCATTTATGGCTTCCCTGTCTGGATAAATTCACCGTTTAAGCCCAATTGATACACTGATGCCATCTTATGTCAAAACGATATGAATTCGTTACACCCATTTGTCACCAGTGGCACGTGCATGCTTTTTAAATGGAACCGACCATTATAAGCAACAGCTGAGTTTCGATGAAGTATGAGTTTTTGTGTCGATGAGTGCTTTGAGTTATGAAAGCAGAGATTAGACATGCAACTGTGTGTTCTTTTAAGTTCGATTATACAGAGTGGACCAAAAGTAGGGCAAAGAAATCGAGTAAACTATCAATTGAGAATTTGGGAGGAACATTTTAAGTGCGAGTGGTGAGTGATCGCGAGTTAAGAAAGCAAAATAAGATGAGCCCTGAACGAGCATTAATTAAGGACTGTCATCTCTTGTATGGCGCTTCAATACAAACTCTCTGCTTTGTTTTGATTTTAGCAGATAAACATCAGTGCTATGGTTACAATAATAGCACTCCTGCCATAGGAAATACTCGTCTTATATACTAAATCGCAGTTGTACGTCAGCCGGTGATTCTCATAGAGAGTGCAGTAAATTTGTGCCTTCCAAGTATTTGCTATCTGACAGTGATGGATGCGCTTGCTTCCCGGTTCTTTGTTCTCGACGAACTTCTGACCGCCAGTATTCGCTAATTGCATCTTAGCTTTCTAACCTCTCAGTATTCGCTGATTGTTTCTTGAGAGATGGAAGCAATCCTGTGCACGCTCTGCCCGAAGGTCTACATGCATAGGCAGAATTGATATTATCATAATTACATATATTATAATGAAACATCGTGTACAGGAGTTAGAAACATCCATGTAATCTGGCTGAGCTTTTCTCACCATCTTTGGTCATCTTCTTCGCCAACTTTTCAAGTAATGTTCTTAGTGTGATACTTGTTTATCTGTATCCTTGGTCATCTGTTCGTTTTCATCTGTGTTTCATTTGGCGTTCTTGTACAGCCTTGGTTGAAGGCTGTTATTGGGTGGTCACTCAGAGGAGTAGATATGATTCAGCAAAGATCCGCTCCAGGGCTCCAAGTACAGCTAGTATAAGTTTCTCACACACACCAACAGTAACCATCAACCAATCAATCAATCACGAGCTTTATGAGTTGGGTTTATCTAGCATCTTAATATTCCCTTCATAGGAACATATTCTGTTTTATCTAAAAGGCCTCATTCGAAGTGCATATCAATTTATTACCTGATCTAAATCTAATCTCTACCTAAATTATCACGCTATAGTTTCTATATCGCCGAATATTCGGCTACTTTAAGTATGGTTATTAGCTCTATCAACATTCGTTTTTATAGATACTGACATGAATCGCCCGTGGGATACATCCAATGGTAATTACTACCGTTATGCAATTATAGGATTACATGATTATGTGTATGCATGTAATTATTAGGAATATGATAAAATACGAGCAGTATAGAGTAAATATATCGGCAAGTGTCGATAATGTATAGCATGGCTATGTGCTTACTACAGAATGTATCATAGGTTGTAGTACATTCTGAGTCTAACATCTAACTCAAGACAAGATGCGTATCATTTGTCTTAAATCTCAGGCATGCTGACCTGAAGAGACACTTTCCTTTTGAGGTTACAAGTGCTATCATTGCCTGCAGGGTCAATGACCTGCAGAAGTGTGGCTCGGTTTTGTGTCCGAGGTACAATTTAAATCATTATCATTTCTCAGCGTTGAAATGAGGTCAATCTCATAATAATCGCATCGGTTTACATTTCATTTGGGTTGAAAACTCGAGTACGGAAACAAAGTCACTGACGGCAGTTTTTGGCTCAACTGGTTCTTGTTTTCTTTTTAGTTATAAAGTGGCATTACTGGAGTAATGGTTTGACTGCCAGCGGTCGGGACGATCAAAATGCAACAACAGGGATCTAATGAGTGAAGTGAAAAACAAAGTCGCACCAAGAGAACCAGTCATCAGAAGGAAATACAATCGAAGGAGCAAGGGCTGCTGATACGGCGCGAATAGGCACACTGGGCGTAGTAAGATTTGGTTGATCATTACTTGGTCTATTAGGACCTCTAGGTATACGCGTGGGCAGGTAGGATTCTTCAACAACAGGGATTGGCTTGGCTTCCGAACTAACAAAATCAAAAGTTGTTTGGTTGTTCAAAGGCGGAAGGGGGTTTATCTCATCATAAGGTTTACTCTCTGGGATTTCTCGCACATTTCTCTGATTTATACGGACTACGTTGCCAGAATCTAATTCGATAACACAGAGGGCACCATCATGTGATGATATCACCTGATATCCTGGCTGCCAACGAGTCTCACCTTTTTTAGGATTTAAGATACGTACAGAGACAAAGGTCCCTGGTGGTAAGCATTTGGCTTTACTGCATGGGTTCCTTTTCTCTATATGTTTCTTTTTGCTTAGAGCGGTATTCATGAAGTATTCGTTCAGCTAATCGAATGGCCTGTAATCTCTCTCCTTCTTCCTGGGAAGAGGGATTGGCACGTGGCAACCTAGGTTTTTGACCAAAGACTGCTTGATAAGGTGTAATTCCTGCCTGGCCCTGTGTAATGCGATAAGTATATAATGCGGAGGCTAAATATTCGGTCCACTTCCGGGGATTACTACAAGTCAATTTTAACAACAGCTTCTGAATAGTACCATTGAAGCGCTCTGTCATGCCGTTGCATTGGGGATGATACGGGGACGTTAGACTGTGAGATATGCCAAACCCTCTCAACCAATTCTCGAAATAAGAACTTGTCATTTCTCCTCCATTGTCAATAATGAGATAACGTGGAACTCCATAACGAGCAACAATGTTGTCTATGAACGCCTCCTGAACACTTGTCATTCCATATGCGTGTGTCCAAACCCTGCGTCTGATGATTGATGCATGCACTTAGTTTAGCTCGTTAATAATCGTTCTTTGTTTTTTTGCTGTGAAAATAAAATTACTTGCTAGCTAACCGTCGTGTTGGTAAGACGTATTTCGCTGCCTTCCACCTATAGAAAGTTTGACGTATAGGCCCCCTATAGATCGAGGTTATTCAACTTCGATCCTATATACTTTCTCAGCTCAAAGCCCATCAACAGAAACACGTGCAGAATTTCCTTTTTGATATTACTAAATGGTGCGTTTTTTGAATGTCACAATAATAAGTTTCGGATGTTGAACACGAAGAATGAAGCATGTTAAATGTTAATGCCTCCGTGAAGCCTCTGTCGCACCTCGTTCATCATTGGATATGCAATGAGAATAAAACTTCAAAAAATTAGCAAACCCACGAAAACGATCTATCATAGAGTTGAAGAAAGACCGTGATGCCTTTCATCCTTGGAAAACAATGCGAAAGCGCGTGAAAAAAAACATGACACTAGAGCATTCAGTAACTATAATTAATCAATATTAAAACCATTTTTGA
Source organism: Capitella teleta (assembly GCA_000328365.1). Taxonomy (NCBI): domain Eukaryota; kingdom Metazoa; phylum Annelida; class Polychaeta; family Capitellidae; genus Capitella; species Capitella teleta. Next base: position 457,902 of record KB292298.1, read on the forward strand.
TTATAGCATATAATATACAGAGTGGACCAAAAGTAATTCATTTACAGTCAAATAACATTCTCTTCGTGGTACTTATAATTGCCATCTATTTAGTACCACACGAACTGTTCAGTGGCGCTAAACGCTGTACTGGTTGATGTGAGTATTGCTATACCTGCCCCACATGTATGATTCTAGTATATAAGACACGAATATTTCCCATGAACACAAACACACAAACACACACACCATATCACACACAAACACACACACAGACACACACACACTCTCTCTCTCTCTTTCTCTCTAACATAATTATTTGAGTATTTATGTATTTATACATTTATTTATTTTATTTTATTTCAGATCCACAGGGTTTCGGGCTTGATCGTGTGTGGCATCGAGTTTATTTCACCTTGGGATCATCCCAACCGAATTCCACATCACACTTTTCTGTCAACACCAAGGTTTTCGGGGCATCCATTCATTACATGGCGAGAATCAACAATCTGGTCATGGTGGATAGGGAATGCAGGGATCCAGGTGCGTACTTAACGCTTTTGTATAAGTTTCATTCGCCGATGCCGGCTGGTGATAGACTTCCTAGAATCTGACTCCGTCAACTGCACCTTCAGCAACATTGATCAATGCAGCTGTAGGGATATCTCAGAAGGGACATCAAAATGACTGAGAGTTCTGCACTCTGGTAGGACTCTATATTTTGTGTGTGCTTGACGAATTGCACATTTGCTCTGAGGGTGGAACGTATACTCTGAC
>KB292306.1:5946-47012 GCA_000328365.1 Capitella teleta
TAGGAAAAGGTATCATTCCAAATATCCAGATTATAATGAACCCGAAGTTGTATCAGAGAACATACGAAAACAAACCAGAATAGAACAGTTATGAAAGGAAGAGTGGAGCAAGGACAACAAGCGATGCAGAAAAAACATGCCAAGAAAGCTTAGTGTCTTCCTTTGAGAGGCAAATACACACGACAGAAGGCATCGTATTCCAGCAGGAAAACAGATTATAGGTAAGAAGGAAACTCAAGGTACGTGGGCGTCAATAATGTATAATGACGGCCTCATTTTGGGGTTATACAAACTTTAATGGCAGGTTTATAACACAAACAGCGAGTGGAATACCTTGTTAATTGTGATGGGATGCAAGGTGACATCGTCAGTAGCATTTGATGCGTGTGTTTCACCGCTCCTCTTAACCTTCTTAGTGATAGACCTACAGCAATACATTAATATCAGATCCCCAGAATCGGAGTTTCTCACACTGTTTGTATCTATGTATCCCGACGTCTTTTGACGCTGAGAAAATTTAACCTCTCTGTAAGCTTGCTCCGAAGATGTCACGTGAAATTGTTGCAAACATTCAAAATCTAAGTTGTGATAAATTTATATGAAGGAAATAAATACAGTAATTTTTTCCTCAATTCATTTTTCAATCAGGAAATAGATGATTCATTATTCTGGGGAGGGATTGAGATAGAAGGTCACACCTATTTAATCCCTGAAAGTCAATCCTGCAACCTGGAATTAAATTGCATGCCTCATAACTCACACGTAAATCCAAGTTAACATATTATGCATCATGCTCAAACGATAACCCAATCAGCAAAAGCTCTTCTGAACACGCAGTATTATCAATTGTTGACTTATTTCATACATTATTATCAACCATAAAATAGTTTACCTGACGCCTCGTATAGAGGCCCTGGCAATGTTAGCGAATGGAAACTATGCCGAATAAACGCAAGTGAGTGATGTAGGTCTAACAACTATGAATACTTCGAAAAACTTCCGAACAAAAAGCGGAGTTTGGACTTGTTCGATTCAGGTCAAGTCAAAACACAGAAAACGCTCCGTCACACTCAGTGCCAAGCATTGCCTGATCGTGATGCGTAGATTGATAGCGCTAATTGTCGTGGTTTCGGTTGCGCGATCGTCCAGAATGATCGCCTCTGAACATAAACCAATCGGGGTTAGGATTCTGCCAGGAGCATTGGAGTCCTCCATGGAAACACGTGAGTTCTGTTCTATTCTATTGTGATTATGTTACCCATTATTTTCTAAGCGAGGAAGATTACTTGTATCTGGCATGGGGATGGAGAAACATTCTCGTTGGATCTTGATTCGACGACTGAAGAAGCAAATGTTCCGATTTTCTTTGAGTTCAGTGAAAACAATGAGTGTCTCGAGTGCAATCACTTCATCAGGCCATGTGAACTTCGTTGCATAATTAGGTGAGAAAGTTATTGTACTATACCGAGAAGGATCCAATGATACTCATGTGTTTTATGCAGGCGCTGTTGAATCAAGAGGACTAGATACCGTACGCACCAACTTGGATTGTAATTCCAGGTGTGCGAAGTTTGTATTAAAAGCAGATATTTGTGTTGGCATTACTAACTGTCGTACCTTTTCATTCTTTAGTGTAGGTTGCATTTTAGGTATTATGGCTAAATAAATATTCAGTTGCATGAAAAGCATGGACTCATCAAGCAGTCTTGGTCCAGTGACCTTCCTACTGAATTGATTCTCCATTTATTTCCATATTATCCTATAGGAGTCGGGATCAAAGAGCCAGTGATTGATTTACGCCGAGATCTTTGCTTAATTGATCCATTTCCATTGACAGGATCAATTGCATTAGGCAAATAGAACCGCTCTCTGCGGAAGCTTAGATCTCAATGGTTCTTCTTTTTCTTTTCAATTCACGAACACTGAGTGAATGCACATTGCACAGACTAAACACTAAACACTGACGGAACACAGACTGAACTACACACGAATATACCACCATGCATTCTGCTTGATTTGGCTTGGCTCATGCCAATCACTTTCGCGATGCGATCGAATATCTTTGTTTTAATTGTTTGGGGGATCTAGAAAAGTTATGGGTTACTGTGAAATTTACTGATAACATTGAACGATGTGGCAGGCCTCGATCATGATAGGAATAGCACCATCCAGTATGGAATACGGATGTTAAGAACTTTCTTAACTTGTAAAGCTTTTTTTGGTAAAGGCATCCACTCATTGAACATTGCTCGATCTTAATGCATGCACTGCAGTGAGCCAAGAAAGAAACACAGCATGGCACCATGCGATATTCATGGCAGCCATTTAACAAAATTGACTCTTATGATGAATGACTGCAGTTCCTAATAATAAGGAAGTTATTGCGCCAAACAAAAGACGTTCCGCTCGAGATGATCTAGTGCATTGACCCCAAAAAGACAAGCACTGCTGTGATTACAGTCCTCGACAGTTGAAGCAGCGATTCCAGCCTCGTTGTGGTTTTCGCTGGTGAGTAATGGTTGCTGCACCGTTCTGCTTTTGGTCGCTTCAGACCACGTGACGTGCATTGTGTGGCACGAGTAATCGGCCATCACGTGGTCTTTACACAGCACCACATGCGATTGCATCGTATTCTATGTGACGCTTTTCAAACTACTGTCAAACAAGCGATTCAGAGCAGCTGAGATATGACCCCAAATTGTCACTCGCTTATTCCGCTTCCCTGTTCCCGCCCTTTTGTAGGTTTTCTTCGCTGACTCAAACGAAAAAAAACATGCTAACCCCACATTAATCAACATCACAAGGTAATCACTAAAGCAACATATTAATTGCACCCGTGTATATTTAATAGGCGGTTTAGTCTCATTCCATTGTTTCTTGTAATATGTATGTATCTAGCCGCTTGACCTTTTTTTTTTTGTTTTTTTTTTTTTTTTTTTTTTTTGATATAGCTCAGTTCCTGCGTGTTGGTGCTATGATCTGTAGATGCTCTCATATAAATTGACAATTGCATCCTCGGTTGATTGATTGATCAAATGTGAGATGAATTGTAAATTGTCATCTCATTTGAGATTCAGAACTGAATCCGGTTGAATCATAGTTGGCACTTGGCATTAGTTCTGAGTGACACACAATCAGCGGATGCATTCAAAGACAGTCCCTTGCCGTTTACCTCCCTCTCTCACTTTCCGTAGGGAACAACTAGAAACACGTATTATAATACAGTATAATATTGATATGTCGAACTCGCATAACTCGAAGCCATTTCGAATCCCCGAGTCCCTCCCCATACCCTTACATTGGTTTTTGTAACGATATGTCGAACTCTCATAACTCGAAAATCTCTATAACTCGAACTCACTTTCTGCCCCGGTGGGTTACTTTAGATACCTTTATGTCGAAGTTAACTCAAATATGCAAAATTTCCATGCTTAGATGAATGCAACTTTGTCTGTGATTGGATAAAACTGTCTCAACTAATTGCTACTATTCGTGCTTATAGTAGATGTCAAAACGAAGATGCACAGCCTCATTCCATGCGTTTCTTGTTGGTGGGCATTGTTTAAAAACATGCAACGATTACAGAAATCTACAAAGTGTTTGTGATATTTTTTAATCGGCAATATCAGAAACAAATATGATAAGCACCCAAGGCTTCAAAGGGGGTGGATACTTGGTATATTAATAAGCGGGGAGGGGGGCAGTGTTAGGTCATTATTTCGTCTCTGCACATGCACTCACGATCATGGCTACGAAGAGAAACATGGTAACCATAGCACGGGTATTGTGCGTTATGATATCATGCATTAGTTTTTGATTCATGTTACTATACCTCGAAGACTCTATAACTCGAAGTCAGTTCGACGGTCCCTTGAAATTCAATAAATCGAGATTATATTGTAGTTGCGGAAGATATTTTGTCCCTGGAAGCACATTGCGCAACTCTGTGTGTCATTAACTCATCATGTTGTCACATTAGGGCACCGGATATCGCAGTGGGTTAAACCGCTGACTACAATCCTATGCCGACCGTGGGGGTCGAGGTCCCGGGTTCGAGACCCGATCAGGCCACGGGCGTTATCATTGTGAATTACAACTGTAATTCTTCGGTGACTCTGCAGTGCTGCCCAACTGCGTAACAAGGCCGGGCGCTGTGTACTACTGTCTATGGTGGTATGCAGGATAAAGAACCTTTGGGATTTATCGATAAGAGTAGGGGGAAACCCCGGTCCCAGGCCTTCTGTTCTGGCGCCCGTATCACCCAAACGGGTTGGGTGGAGCCGTAAAACCCCAATCACTCACTCACTCACATTAGAATGAGAAATATGTTATAATAAGCGCTGTCCTCAAACATTCTGAAAACGTTACATAACGCTACGAGCAAACGTAGGCAAGCAGTCATTTTAAAGATTTAGAAAACACTTTGTTAACCTTGCATGTAAACTTTGCAAACACGGAAAGCAGTGAAACTAAGAGGAACAATTCAGGAAATAATTTATTCTGTGGTTTAACACGCCTTCCGGGAGCGTTGAAGAGGCATTCGTGAAAAATTCTGCTAAAACTTGCTTCTGTGGTAATCAGTTTTTTAATCACCGAGTGGAGACAGAATAGCGCTGTCAGAGTGATTCTGATTCCCAAGTGCATAAAATTGAACGTTGTGAAACGTGTTATTTGCGTTTTATTTAATGTTTAACCAGGAACGAATTCAGGTCTTCTGAGAATGCTGGGGTATTTTTTTTCGTTTTTTTTTTTTTTTTTTTTTTTCTGATATACATGTAGTACCTGCTGTCAACTGTGCATGGTTTTGATACGCAGATCTTCAGTTATATATGCCTATATGCCAGTTGAGAAGATTGCAGAAGGTTGCAAGGTGCAACGAAAGTGGGGCACCGGTACGAAATTTATCCTTCTGACATTTTTACCGATTTAACAAGGCGTGAATGCAAACTCAAAATAGCAACGACCAATAGATGTTATTCGCTGAGCATCTATACCACTGCCAGTTAATCACCTTTGCGCAATGCCACGATGAAACGTGTTTAGATCTCTCTTTGGGTTAAACGGCAAAAGCTCATTCATTATCATAATTATTCTTGTGTTCTGATTATTAAATTGAGACTTTAAATATTGTGATTATTCTGATTGATGTGATTAGAAACCTCATCTGGATATGTTTTTGCCTTTTGGGCTTTGCCCCATATAAATATAAAGTAGTTACTAGACTGCTTATAGAGGTCACGCGATCGGTCAGAATTGAAGCCCAACATAAGGGGCATATATTTTGTTGAATGTCTATCAGAACTACTCAATAAAAACTCATTATGCTGATGCTTTAAAGATTATATGTTCCCCTTATTAAGCTACCATGAATAAACGCGTTAACACGAAGCAGTCGTCCAAGTAATATGGCGTAGTGTGTAACATTGGGAGGCATAGATATGAATTGTTATGGGATCGAATCTCATCTCCAAAGAATTTTTTTTCTTATTCTTTTTTTCTTAAATTGGACTGAATGGAACTTCATTTCCTGAACATTACGTTTGATACCGAGAGTTTTGAATTTTCACGTTTTGTTTTTTCTCTTTCGTTGTTGGGAATTTGACATGGTGTCCTTCAATGTTGAATCATACGAATATCAATTTTTATCCATGCAGTATGACATGCTGTTTGGCTACTTCTCTACTGTAGCATTTTATGTATGATCATGTATATATAGCTGTTCTCAATCGACAAGAAAAGGTGAGAAGCTGACACTTTTTCAGAATGAGTGTAATAAGCGATAAGTTGTTTGAAACGTATCCTTGCCGATTTCGTCTGTTGGTGAAGAATCACTCGGAAAAACCAATCATGCACCGTTCACAATAGTTCTTTAGGGTGGATAGAGTATTTGTTGGAACAAGCGCAATTGCAAACACGAAGAAAGTTCGAAATACTTTCGAGTTGAGGGGCATCCGAAAATATTTGACGACTAACATCCTACCTGGAAGGCATCACAGCTTCGAGAAAGCTAGCGATCCACAGGACTGCATTATCAAATTTCAAGGTGGGTGATCTTCCGTTTCCTGCCATTCTACTAGATAATTAATTAAAAACACTATTTCTGACGAGTATCTCTGTGCCAGCGAAGGACTGGTACCTTCAGGTGACTTTTAATTCGGTACACTGTAACAATGTCCTGACAAAAATGTGTTGTTTGTTCCAGATTGGGATCCAGCAGACCAAAAGAGCGGCAAGGAAAATGATTGGTGGTTCGGCCCTTACACCATCCTGTCAGTGACCGAAAGGAATCTGTACAAGTTGAAAAATATAGATCGAGAATTGAAGCAAGCAGTCAATCCAGCTAATATAAAGTTGTAACAATCGTAATAAACACAATTTCACGCCCTGTACAATTGTTAATGGCTCTAATCCAATGCAGCGGACTATCAATCCTAGTACCGGTATGTATAGTTCCACTGGGACTACTATTCCTAATGGTAGGACAATATGCCCTAGGAATATTAGTCTGCCAAACTACTATTCCTAGAACATGAAGTCCTAGGACTATACAAACCAAGATTTAGAGTCCACTGGACTACCTCTTCGAGGGACTATAGAGACTGTTACACCGGCACACACCGATGAAAACTCACCCCAATTGTGGTACATCCATTTCACTCGATATCACATGACGTCCCTCGGAATTCCCAAGATGGCTCAGAAGGCGAGGCGAGTGAAAATGAATTCACAGTATTTGCAGAATACGATCAGTTGACTAAATGTTACTATAAATAGCAGCCGATGAGATACCACGTACCTATCATCGGTGTGTGCCTGTGTCATCATATATATGACCAGGGAACCAGTGAATGTTGTACCTGGTATTGCACCTAATTTAATTGTTATTGTCATTCTGTATGTTCATAGCCAAATAAATACAATCTTTCATTCGATAGAGGTTTTTACAAATTCTGGGCGTAGTTCATTCTGGTCTAGCTAAAAACTTGGTAATTAGGTCACAGTGTAGTACAATTCAACTAAATTAATCGTCAGAAGAAACGAATTAATTGATAATTGATAGCTTCGTAGAGATATGAAATCGAGGCAATTGTGGTGATCTCGTTCCGATCTTCAAAATGTGGTTTAATAAGAGTAACTCACAAACGGAACCAGAACCAGGTTTGCCAAAAATAAGGTAAAATCAATGGTGACGAACTATGTGCACAGGTAGCCAATTAGCAATATTGGCATTGCCAGCCACTCACAGATATGAGTTTGCATGCAGACTTTTGAGATGGTTGCATGCATGCGGATATTGAGCATATTTTCTTCTCCGGTATAGGCTATCATAATAATGATATCTCAACAATCAGCAACAGAGGTACTAATATAATACTTTTAGTATCAAAGTGCCGTAAAACTCCACCCATTCATTCATTCAATCACAATCAGCAACACGGTGGCTCAAGAATAATGCATCGCAAGTGAGGATTAAAAAAAAATCTCTTACGCCGAAGTCAAGGTGTGGTTTTTGAGGGGTTTGTTTGTTTTGTTATTGTTGTTTTTTTTTTGTTTTTTTTTTTTTTTTTTTTTCGTCATCTGGAGCCACAATAGGCGAATATTGATTCTTATGTTTGCGGAGCTGGCGCCAATTTTTACCGCAGCTGTCTGTGTTTTCCGATTCATATTATAACTTTTAAGATCAGAAATTTCCATTCGTGAGCATTCTTACTATCTCTACGTACGTCTCGTACGTACGCAGATTGCCAGACTGCCCGGTTATGGATACAACTACTTCATACCGAGAAGACTTGATGACGTCACTCCAAAGGCTCAGAAAGAACCACCAGATGACTGACATCGATCTCAAACTTCCAGATCGCTCTACAATATCGTGTCATAAGTTGGTCTTGATGGCAGCCTCTCGGTTCTTCGAGACCATGTTCCAGTCGGGGATGAAGGAGAGCAAACAGCGAGAGGTTCGCGTGGATTTCTCTGACGCAGTAACCATCAAAATGATCGTGGATTATTTCTACTCTGGCGAAATTGACATAAACGTAGAAAACGTACAAGATCTAGTCGCCGCGAGCGAATTTCTTTGTCTTGTTGACTTGAAGAGACATCTCGGGGCTTTTATGATGGACCAGATCGACGCTATCAACTGCATCGATTTCTATAGATACGCTCGCAAGTTCAGTTTGGATAAACTGATTAAACACTCCCTCGAGTACATTCGGTCCAATTTCGGACAGGCTTTCAGATCCTCCGATGCTTTCATACGTCTAACACAAGATGAGTTGATCAATGTGATTTCGGATTATCGTCTTGAAGCTGAGAGCGAGGACATGGTGTTCCATTGCGTCATCCGTTGGGTGAGCGCAGATCCTAAAAAGAGAACAGACGCATTCGTTAAGATTGCATCATTCGTCAGATTCCCCTTCTGCACCCAGGAACTACTGGATCGCTTGCCACGTGAGCCTCTCATGATGAACTCTGCGTGCCTGGGCATCCTGAGCGAAGCCATGAGCGTCAGGTCTCCGTTCACTCACCCTCATCGTTTAGACAGCGCGAGATGCATCCCAAGGAAAGCTTTCACTGGAAAACAACTTCACCTCTTGCGTGTCTCGGTGCATGAAACACAAGCACAACCAGCACCAATACAACACCAAATCTCTGTACCTGAAATGTGTCTAGGTGTCCTGGAAAGGCAGAGCTTGACACTCCGTGGGATAAATATACCTGGGTACCTAGAAGGCCAGCAGCCATATATGAACAGACTTCTCGGTGACGACCAAAGCGCATATGATCCAAGGTATACAGGTACTCAATGCATAGTACGAATTCAGTCAACGAAATGCATATTTACGCAAACCCCGCAGTGGTTAGATATGCACGCGTCTTCTGTAATGCAAAGTTCTGTTTTGTGTATAAATTGTCCAGTGTCTGGTTTATTTCTATCCCCCAGTGGAATTCACTGGATAAATGAGGATGGTTTCCATGACAAATGGCTTGCAGATTCAAGCAAACATTCCAGCTTCATTTGGATACCACCCAATATGACAAATTATGGTTTAACGTTCATACAAGAGAAACTGTTTTCTTTCGGAGGAGAATTAAATGGTGTTCACTGCCCGATAGTTCAGTCCTTGGATCAAATTGAGAGCAAATGGAAGCCGGAGCCTTCGATGCTCCAACCTTGCAGCAATCCTTACGTCGTTCATTTTGAGAGCAAGATCTATGTTCTTGGAGGCATTGATGCTTATGGCGCGAGTTTATTCACGCAAGAGTTCGATCCCGTTTGGAAAACATGGCAGCTGAAGGCGGAGATGCCTGGAGTCTGTTCGGCGGGGGCAGCAGTTTCGCTCAATGAGAACATTTTCGTTGTCGGGGGAACAGAGCGAGTTTGTTTCCAATTCACGCCATCAACCGACACGTGGGCGGTTCTCTCACGGCCGATATATGCTCACAATGAAACCGCGGCTGCTACCGTCTGGAAAGGACATATCCTGCTGTGTGGAAAGTATCATGGTGAAGATTACAATCCAAAAACAGACGCCTGGTCAGCCTGTGATGCTTTGATTCAAGGGAATGGATATGATCCTCCCAGTCGAATGATGCTGTGTACTACCTTTAAATAGACATTCATATTTAATATTTTAAATACGTGCATATTTTGGTTTCCTTCAATTTCATTCACATATATCATTGTAAATGGTTTATTCCTCTGAGATAATTATCGATATCAAACTATTTAATGTATGTATGACAAGCTACATTACATAAAGTTGGTTCGTCTTCTAATCCGTAGAGGTTTCTGTCCTCGGATTTGTAAATCGGGAAAATCAAGCATTGGTTGTCATTTAGGAAATAGGTATTTCGGGGCTTTGGCGTATGCCGATGATCTCACTCTATTAGCCCCAAGTCATCAAGCAGTCAAAAAAAAAAAAAAAAAACTGTCATTTGTGAAAAAAAACCTCGGAATGTAATGTTTTATACAATCCCTCCATAAGTGTATAATTATTGTATAACTGTAATTTCAATGTAAACCATTTACTTGAATAATAACGTTGTTTAGGTTATGAAATCTTGTAAGCATCTTGGTGTATATGTTGGCGAGAATGCAAGCACTAAAAATATAGAAAGATCTGCTCGTGATACTTACTATACGAATAATAAATGTCATGTCAAATGTCTGGCCACTGTACTTGATTTGTTAAAAAAGATTTATTTCGATCGTACTGCTGCCTTTCTTTTTTCTTTTTGTTCTCTTGTTTTCTCTTCTTTTTTTTTTCTCTTTCTCTCTCTTCCTTGGAATCCGAGTGAGAAATCAATGCATATACTTGATAACAATTTGAAAAAAGTGCTTTTAAAAGGTACTTAAAAAGTAATTGAATAGTCGGTTTGTAAATTTATTTTATGATTGTATAGCAGGAACCCTGTTGTTTCACATGTAGCAAAAACCTGCCGCAATAGCACTAGTAGTCATAAGCACCGGTGGTCTGTTGTTGAATTGAACTTCCATGTTTGTGGATGGAGGTGACTAAACAAGAAGAATAAATTTCACGCTTTCATACTTCTTCAAACAAAATGTGGTTTGAAAAAAAAAAAAAAGAAAAAAAAACAACAACAACAACATAATGATAATAATTAACAACAACGATAGTAGAACACAATTCGGCTTTAGTGAACTATAATTATCTCTGGTGATCTAATTTCACTACGGCTTTATGGTCAACCTGTACACGCTGTGCTGCCGAAAAGTTATATCATTTTGTCTTTATAGGAGAATGGCGACTGTTTGACACGACCTAAATTATCTCGAGGGGCACAAGGTACAAAGTGAGGAAACGTGGTGCTTGAGTTTTATGATCTACTTAACTAGGAACAACTTTTGATCTCCCGAGAACGCCGCTTTTTCTTCCATTACAGCATCGATCCTGTTTCTCTCAATTGTGGATGTTTTAGGTGGAGTTTACATGTAAGCTAATCAATGTCCGGAGGAGGTGAGGTGTAAAACAGCCTTCCTTCCGAAGTTATTAGGTGCAATTTCTATGTCGCACAACGTGAACAGAAAATTCGAAAATAACTCTGGTTTTATTCGAAGCTAATGCTGGAAATGGAAAAGGCGATAATTAATCACGTATTATTGTGAAGCTGGTGTTCGGGCATTGGTGTTTGTTCCCTTGTTGTTTCCAATGCGTTGGCAGCATTCCAAAGATGATGCAGCAGATATTGTTGTAAGCATTGTTTCTGTCACAGTTGAATTGTCGTTTATCTATTTCTATAACATGCCACGTCAGCTTTGAGGATGGTTTAACCAATATTCACTAATGTACCATTTAGGAGCGATCAGTCTGCGAGCATTTGTTGCTGAATTAGAATGATATCACAAAGTACATTATAATAACATTCCAACAAATGCTACAGATACTTCAAAGACATGATTGCATTTCGTGAGCCATGATAAAATTGGAATTCGGGATTTGATTCAGTCAGCATGCAGATCATAAGTTCCATTTAAATATTTTAATGATACACATATAATATTATAATTTATCCATTGCAGGGCACAGGATATATTTTTCAGTTAAGTTTTGTAATGAGAGTAAAAATTAATCACAATGCCTTATAAAATTCTGCTTTTTATATACTTTGTTTTGAAAGTAATAGAGCAGCCAATAGGTTACACACAAAACACAAGGTAAATTAGCGCTTTAAGAATCGCTGATGTCGTACGGCAAGCGGAATTCTCTGAGCGCGTCTTCGAACCCCATTTCAGATCCAAGTTCATCAGCAATGGCAAGCATATCTTCGGTTATAAGTCGTGAATCTTCAGCTCTCTTTTTCAATTCCGTTCTTGCGAGAACACTTCCTCTTTGCGAGTCTTTATGCATTGCTCGCATAGCCTTTGGCACCAGCGACAAAGGTAGGCCATAGTGTCTGAACACAGCAGTGATGTACTTACTGGGATCCTTGATAAGATCTTCGTACTTGATAGATGGCGTCTTCGCATCTGCGTCTTGTTGTTGCCGTTGCAGATATACCCAATGAGTCTTCAACACATTGTAGTAAGTGCTGATGCCATGAGGGTAATCCGATTTCCCTGCGATGTTTAATTCCTTCTCGGTGTATGGTAATTCCAACTTGGACATCACTAGTTTTTGCAGCATCCAAAATACTCTCGGATGGATGCTTCTTATGGCGGCATCCAGACGTTCGATTATGATCAGTTTTCGAAGTTTATGATAGGATGTGACGTGAGGGACAATATTGCGGTAAAGGTATAAGAACTTAGCCTGTGGGTAAAGTCGACGCACCGCAGGACTCAGCGTCTTGCCAAAAAGAACCGCCTTGAATACGAACGCAGTGGTTGGCTGCTTCCTTGGTTTGCAGTGTATTTTCATCACAGCAGCAAGTCGGACGTCCTCATCTGAGTACTCTGGTCGCCCGAAATGATTGAAATAATGCGGTTCAGAGTACGTCACACACTCCCCAGTCTCTTCAAACATTTGCAGAAGCAACGTCGATCCACAGCGAGGAAAGTATTCGATGAAGAAAAGTTTCGCTTTAATGTCATCCATCTCGTTCGTCAGGCGATACAGCGATTGCAGTGGCATACGGATGACATTGACAGCGTTCTCGTGCTGGGCAGGTTTGTGGAATGTATTGCAGCTGCGTTTCCAAACCTCAACTCCCTCAGGGGCCTCCACGAACCATGCTTCACTCTTGGTCAAGCAGTAAAAGGAAACTTCGTCCTTCAAAACATAACATGGATGGACATATTTCATGTGCCTGGATATAATATTAGAAGGTTGGTTTGGGGTCACGTAACGGTCGAACACGTTGATGCTAATGACTTTATCCAGGCGAGCACTGTTTTCAAATCCGATGTTTGTGTTGGAACTTGTGGTGAATACTTTCTTGCACCATTGCTTGACATCATCGAACGTCATACAAAGAAATCGAGAAATGCCGAAGAGAAGAGAATATACAACTATTCCGATCAGACCTTTGTCAGTCATCTTCACTCTTGTCTCTGTCAACAATCAAACCTGGAATTCCGTATTTAATTAGTGCAAATCATTATCTTAGTATCAAGATATATAACACATAGCAATAAAAAGTAAAAATCCTTCACCTGTAGTGTATCGTGAGTAATCCAATCATGTTGGTTTAACTTTATAAAAAGTTAAGCTCTTCAAAGTCTCGTCTATTGCAAAATCTTCGAATAGCGCAACCGTTAAGGATGCTTTAAAACGTACACGATGCTAATCGATAACACGTGCATGCAATTCTTTTATTACTGATATTAGCATGTGCACTTTGCACTCGTGACATTACCTGTATATTTTGATTCCTCACCACACTCAACAGAAAGTGCTTGAAGCAATGCATGCTACTATTATTATGTGCTCAAGTGGGACGCGCAGTTTCAACCGACAAACATTGAATATATTGACGCATTTCTATAGCACCCAGATTCAAACGCCTCGATGGAACGGCCTATATTTATATAGATCATCAGCTGGTAAACCGCGCACGTGCGACTAATGACCTCAATTTGGCTGATTTTTTATAATTTGAATTTCTTTCTAACGTTCTCTTTCAAGCTCATTGTATTTACATTGTATTTACATGGATAGTGTGGGTATCCTCTTCGTTCGTAGGAGCCTACATCAGTCCAGTATGGGGTATTCTTATCTCCTGTTCCCAAACGAATTTAAATGTTTAATTAGTTTGCATGTTGCCTGACCAACTGTGACACCTTATTTTGATATAATTACGATGTTGTTAAGTAACCACACGTTGTAGAGATGGGGCTGTAAAAAAAAGCCCATACCCTTTAATTAATCTTCACCTGTGCTCGATTTCCCCAATAAAAAAAGTGTTCGTTGAAAATTGGAGTCCAGTGGTCATTTCACGTATCCAGAGCAGTTCGTCTTTCCTTGGCTAGCCCAAAAAGGCAACTGGATGACGATGCTGGCCAATTAGACGGAGTGAGTGATTGAGGTTTTACAGCTCCACCCAAACCAATCGGATGATACGGGCGCCAGAACAGAAGGCCTGGGACCGGGGTTTCCCCCTACTCTTATCGATAAATCTCAAGGGTTCTTTATCCTGCATACCACTATAGACAGTAGTACACAGCGCCCGGCCTTGTTACGCAGTTGGGCAGCACTGCAGAGTCACTGAAGAATCACAATTGTAGTTCACAATCATAACGCCCGTGGCCTGATCGGGTCTCGAACCCGGGACCTGGACCCCCACGGTCGGCATAGGATTGCAGTCAGCCGGTTTAACCAACTGAGCTATTCGGTGCCCCAGCCAATTAGACGGAGAATGTGTGTCCTGCCCACCCGGGCACGTGACATATTTGGTTGACCCCGACTTGATCACGCACCTTCATGCAGCAAGTTATGAAAGGAGTCCCAACTCCACAAGGACATGCACAGCACGTGTATCATCGATGCCACTGCCGCCCGAGTGCATCAATGCTACTTCGGAAGCCTTAGCATAGTATGTTGCTCTTAGACCTATTAAGTACAGTCAGACCGCTCATGACCCGCAAAACCCCGGCACGCAGCCAAGCATATCGGTAAAATTCTCTGGTTCCCTGGTCATATATATAATGACACAGGCACACACCGATGACAAGTGGTATCTCATTGGCTGCTGTTTATAGTAACATTTAGTCAACTGGTCATATTCGGCAAATACTGTGAATTCATTTTCACTCGGCTCGCCTTGTGAAGTTGTGAGTCATCTTGGGAATTTCGAGTGACGTCATGTGAAATTGAGTGAAATGGATGTACCAAAATAGGGGTGAGTTTTCATCGGTGTGTGCCGGTGCTTCTTTTCAGTAGCGCCGGAGACCAGTGAAATTGGTAAAGCGGCGGAAAAGTAGTGCATTTCGTTCCGCCGTTGAAGTAGGGCTTGACTTAAAGTTCTTTCATATACAAGTAGATTTTTCCCTCCAAATGCTTTGCATTCTGATTTGATACTAAAGTCTCAAAAGCAGGGAAGAGTGTTAATTGGAAGTGCATGTGGCCGTAGTCAGCACTGGACGTATACTGGAGCACAGCCCCAGCGGAGGAGAGAGGGCTGATGTGAGTTAAATGTAAATAATTATAAAAATCATTAAAAGGTAACAATATAAATCAGAAAAGCTTTTATCACAAAAACACAAGTGGTATAGGTACGACTGCTTACAATTGGTTGTCCGATTAATAAGTCTTATTATCGATGTATGGAACATTTCGGTTTCAAACGGTTCAAAGAGGGACTAGATGCTTAATACATTGTAACATGCGATGAAAGAAGCTTTTGCCGAAAGGGAAACCCCAGGCGTGTGGTCGTAGGCATAAGTATGTAGGTTAATTTTCGTGGGTCGGAAGTTCAAAATCTGTCGGGGTACATTGTGTTCTGAAATTTGTCTCCTGCGTACGTACCACTGTGGCTGAAACACCTTCTAAGCCATGCCAATTCACATCTCATGCTCACAGATTCATAATGCAAGAAAACCTCAATCTAAAGATACTGGCTTGGGTGCACAAGCTCATGTTTAAGATGCATTCGTGGATCTCTCCAATCCTTTTGTAGGAAGGCATTTCTTTTGTGGGCGTCTGCGAAACTTGATTTGAATCAAGGAAAAGGCGCTGAACAGTGAAGGATTCTACTCCGTACTGCTGTTCGATCACTTGCTCTCTCGATTGAAGAAACCCGAATCGAGAAAATGAAGCTTTTATCAAATCATGGCTTTGAATCAGACGAAAGAGGGTTTCGGGTCGGAATCAAATCAGTATTTGGAGACATTATACGGTGCAACGAATTCACTCGCCAATAGTTACAAAACAGCTGAGTATCTTCACAAAAGAGAGTGTGATTTTGAAAAGCCCCCAAAGCATAAACTCGTGTGAATATACAAAAACTCAAAGAAAAATTGTTTCTGAAATTCCGCGAATGTTGTCTGTTGCCAAAGAGCGTTTCCATTAGAGCATCGCCTGTGTGGCTCTCCACTTTCAAACAATGCTTCTTGGAAAAACATAAAATGTTGAGCATCTTCCGTAACGTGGTTTCGGGACGCAGAAGAGCCTAAACAGATTGTTACAAATGACATTTGCACTCGAAGGTGCGATGTAACCTCTGACTATAAACGCAGACGAATCACTTATTATCGGGTCGGCAAAACATCTCACTTGTCTCGGGTGTGGTTGCATCATGACTGGATTGCATTTCAATTGCACATCTGTAGATCGTGATTGGTGAAATGCACCCAGCACACTACTGCATGACCTCATCGATCCTGTGACAGTCACGTGAGGCCAGTCCCTTCACGACCCGAGGCTATATCGAATGCTACTCCGATAGTAAGACATCAGTTACGTATGCACATTGCAGTGATAATAGAATTTGATCCTTGTCTTCATATATTTTCATTAGGGCTCAGCTATCAGCATACAAACGCATTAAAAGAATGTTGTCTACAAGTAGCATTCCACTGACTTAACGCGCCAATCAACGCCCTTTCCTGCCCTAAGCACCATTTACAGGTAGAATAGCTAGCGCATTTTGATAATTATGGGTATTAGCATATCACACCGTGAATTATTTAGAGAAGCCATTCACAGACCTACGAGGCAACCTTGGGGTTTTAACTCACCATTCAGAACAGGTTTCTCGTCAAAATTACTCAAATGTTTCGAACTCTGTGAGTTTTAGAATGCAGGCGTTGGATTCTGGTGAAACAACTGACCTCGTTACCATGAAGCATAAGACACTCGCTTGGGTATTCTTGTATTCAATTTGGCTCACGTAAATTTAATACTCACGGCTTGAAATATAACGTGTAAACCCCACCCCAGCAGGATGGTCATTATATTATTCGGCAAAAGGCACCCCTGAGAAATTAGACCAGAAGATAAAAGTAAAAATTATCACCACGAATGGCCTGTATTATCTTGGAATAATCTTTTTTTATTATTGAGAATGTATCAACTTTGAAACACTTTACAATACAAAGTGTAGTTGAGTAGTGCAATTGAATGAGTGCGAGTAAAAATATTCACCTGCCATAAACATTCCAAATATTTGTGGGGTAAAACATATAAAAACCAGCTACATGTTATCTGGTACATGTAATCCAATGAAATGCCCGTGTAACTATCTTACTACGCATTGAGAGGCTTGTAAAATGGGAGTGCCAAGAGGAGATATCTCTGTTCATTGAGTTCTCACAATCAACATCGATGTTCCCATGAAAGGGACAGATATCTGAATGCGTCTTCCTTCGTCATAGTCCACATTATTTAGGTCACACCCATGTATAGCCGCACATTCTGAAAACTAACTCTAATATTTTTCACTGTCATCTTTCGTTGACGGAATGAAAAAAAAAAAATAAAGATGCTTCAAAATTCACTCACGGAATATGAAGGGGAAAAAAACTACTTCCGCCTTCCTCTAAATGCATATCGATGTTTGCCGAAGGACTCAAAGATGAGGAGGAAACTTGAATGTCATGTCCTTCGCTGAACAAACTTTGGGAGGATAAACTTAGCTGAATGCATCAATTAGGTCACAGCTGCTTTCCTGTTTCAGTCATTTTCTTGCCATAGAATATTTCGGTTGGTTAATCAAAAATCTAGTTACCTTCACTATTGCTGACAATTGAGACGTGATTATCATAATAGAATTATTAAACATCAGCACAAAACGTGAGTGCAATTCAGGAAGAAAAATGAACACACATATGATTGGTATATTATAAGTATTTATTATTGCATACTGCTTCATCACAAAAGATGAGAAATATTCAAGTTGAAACTGGAAATTGATTTTAATTATAACATGCATATACTTGGTGAATTATGCCATTTTATCATTAACCGTGTTTCCACAGAGATAAACAAAGAAAGGAATTTGCAATTCGTGCTTCTTCAACTGAAGCGCACATTAATTGACAGCAAGTGTGGTCATTTGTCATTTTATCTTACGCATGAATAGTGGGTCCGGGGCAATGTTGTGCATTCCAATCGGAAATGACGCCAAAAAAAAAGGACTTCATACGAATCATAAAAATCACGTTTGATGTGGAGGGACGTTTGAAATGCCAGCATCAACCGTTGGCCATCTGTTGAAATAAACAAATAACGAATAAAAGCGAACACAGGGTAAAATTCACCCTCCGAGACAAATCTTGATTTGACACGCCATGTAGCACGGTCTTTCGAATCGATTACAATAGAAGCAGAAATTCGAGCTCATTTGGAATACGCAGCCAACTGCTCTTCCTGTGGTCGGCTCATTCGTTTCAGGGTCCAGAAACACAGAACAACGAATGAAATCTCCTTGTTTCCAATCGCATCGTGCAAATGCTGAGAAAATCGAAAGAAAAAAAGTGCTTTATATTGTGAGGTATCGAGCAAATTCTAATATAGTAGGATTTCAAAATAACACGATTTTTGAAATATTGTGCATAACTTGAAGAAACAAAGTAATAATTACAAAACTAGATTTAAACAATTAATTACAAGAGGAATAAATGTTAAATCCGATCGAGGGTGCAGTTGTGATAACTGACGAATGTGGCCTTCATGTCACCGGTCATTTCAACTAGTTTGTAGTGCAACTGAGATTGTGAACTGAAGTTCTTAGCCTTCCTCCTGCCTCGCTCGATGTATCCCTCGGCGACTTCCTTCTTTCGTTGAACAAGACAAGAAGCAGTTCAATCCGGACGTATATCTACATCAACATGTACTCTTCTATTGGCATCTTCATCATTACCAGGTAATCTAGGCATCTTCATAGTACTGAGAGTTCTTGGTGCCGTACTTGAGTGCTCAATACTCATAATTTTTAATTTCTATAATGGGCTATCATTAAAAAAAAAACGTGCAAATTGATGATTTAAAAAACAGGTGATTTACGTATGCGTGAAGAACAATGTTTAAACCGGAACACAATGATGTTATTTCGTAATATAATGTCGTTACAAGCTTGGCCAATATTCAAATAAAACTGAAACCAACATATGAATGAGATGCAATTCGCTCGCTGTATGGATTGCTCACTCCGTTTTCCGCACGATATAAAACAATATATACATAATATACGTGATTACAAAATTGCTTTTGTGCTTAGCTTTCTGATGGTCTCATATATACGTGAACATAATCATCGTTAAATTATATAGTTGAATATTGTACAGTATATGGTAAATTCATAGGAAAAAATTAGCTAAATGACATTTGGTGATGCATAAAATAGATGCGCCTTCGTCTGACAGATGAGTCTTTTGTCCCACAATTCTCAAAGCGACCAGCGCACAATATAATGTATAATTATAATATGTAATATTATTAAATATATAATATAATGTATATGATATACTCACATTCATTGGTTGCTGGGGTGAATTCTCCGGGAACAAGAAGGGTTGGATTGTGGCCCAGCGGCGGGGGAGTTGGCCCCTGTCTCCTATGAGAGCGTCTGGGCCCTGACGTCACCGCGACGGGCAGCAGGAATACTAAGACCCAAGGCATCCACATGGCGACGATTGTCACTCACTGGCATCTGCTCTCGTTTTAAACGAATATTTTTGTTCCTCCCACTTCGGCGAAAAGTTTGCTCTAAAAATCTACAATTCTGAAATTGGTATATTGAGTAATACTCGCTTCCGGCTGCGGTTTTGAAGTTGTGGATAGAGAAATTATATCCGTTGCGGATATTGTGGGCAATTGAGAAATATTATGCGGTAATTACTGCGGCGTGTCCAATGGAGGATTACGTAATTATTATAGATGATGTCATACCCTATTCATAACACCGGTAATCTATATATATATATATACATCGGGAATTGTGGTAATTGGCAGGTACCCTCGAGCAAAATGTTGACAAATATTCGGAATGGCAGTCCATCTGCGGAAGGACCCTGGAGCCGTTCTGAGAAATGACTTAATGTATCACTTAAGCGCTCAAATTACGTCAAGGATTTCGAGTATTCTTCTGCGCGATCTTATTTCAAAGAGAAGTGACGTCACAGCGGAATGGCTTTGTGATGTAGCCTGATTGCTGTGTTCACTTCGACCAGACTGCAACATCGTCCGAAAATCGAGTTAAACACAACCAAGCGCGCATTTCGAACATTTCTGAGATCTAATCGAACTCATTGATTCAAAATAAAGTCATTCCAGGTGCTGATTTCATCGCCGAAGGCGCAAGTAAATCGGCCAAAATGTCTGCATTCATCTTATATCAACATGAGTAATTTATCGCAATGAATCTCAATGCAGGCGTTAACTGGACATTCTGTGATGGAACTCGCCTTTGAGGTCAGACGACATAGATCATCACGGTTAGCAATCGCTCTCCTAGCATCCATCATCATCTCGGTCAACCACAGGGAATCTACCACGTGACCACCATTCACTCTGCTAACTGCTTCACATAGAATAATGCCATTTAACAATGTTTCTGTGCATCTATCTGTGCCATGATGCACTGAAATGAAGACGTTCTGTTTTTGCATGATTGATGACGTCATCAGCAAGCAAATGGATCACGTGACAGCAGAACCGACCACGTGACAGAATGATGGAAGCGTCCCTTGGACGCCTCTGCTAAATGTAAGCGATTCTTTTGAGTTGAGAAATAGAGACTGTCTGCTACATTGTCCGGTTGCTTGCTTGCAAAAGAACTTGGCACTAAGAAAGATGGATCGGTTGTTATCTGGCTTTGTTTCTATCTTGCATTTCACTCTGTTGTACATGAGATCATTGTCACCTTTCTCTAAACCAGAACCAACTAGTATTCTGACATGCGGTGCCGCCAGCCGAGACTACATTAACAAAGGAATGAAATGTCCATTTTTGAGCAGGTACAGCTATAAGGAAAGAGTCATGAATGGATGAGAGTCAAGCACAGGATTGTTACCCAACCGGAGTCACAGATTCATGGTGGAAAGCAGATCATGAGATATGTCAATAATCGGCTTCCTGTTGTGGCGTCTGCGTGTCTGCATCACTCATCCCACGATGTCATCAATTCTCGCTCTCACGAAACATTCTCAGAATTCAGCGAAACATTTGCAAGGTTATTTGCGATTTTCTGTGAACAAGATGACGCATTGTTGATTTGCTGGATGTTCCCAAGCACTTAAAATTATTAGTGTGATTTTGTTGATTTTTTTTTTTTTTTTTTTTTTTTTTTTTTTACACGATAATACCAACACCAGAATTACATGTATTTCCAGTAAAGATACTTCGCTTGTAGCATAATCTGTACGTATTGATTTTGGTCGTATTATCTCCATACCATTACAATGCCGACAGCAAAATTATGCCATATTGTATTGAAAAATAGCAGCTGAAGGCAAACCAACCCAAATACCTGAACCGACGAAGCATTTGGGAAATGGATCAGCAGAAGAATGATGCCGAGAATCATACGTCAAGCAGAGACAACAAGTTTCGCCTCAGACAACGACCCTGGATATTGCACTGTGCAAATACCCAGCCATGTGCACAACATTCAAACCCGTCAATAATGATCACATGACCTCAACCTTCTGGGCTATATAGGATGATCATTTTCCTCACCTCCACATAAACATCTGATGCAATTATTATATGCAATGCTTGTGTACAATAATGCTGTATTTGTTTTCATTCGTGACAAAACTTGATACTACCCTGCACTGCTTGGTGCTTTCTTTAATTCATGTGACAAACTTTTGAACATTTCTCGGTTTGAAATTCTGTGGGGTCGGGGTCCATTGAACAATGGTGACCTAGATTGACTACTATGTGCCGTATACTGATAGGTATTAGGTATATATAGGTAATATACTGATAGGTATTTCCTTTTTATCCATATTTTGAGTAATTGTATCAACAAGTTCTAATGTAGCCAATTCTGTTGCAAAACAAATTCCGAAACCCCTATTGGCTCTTGAATAGAAGGTTGTTGCTATCGAAGAAAGATTGAAGTTGGTTTAACTTTAATATAAATCGTTCAAAGACTTTGGAGATGGATGGCAGTAGTGAAATAGGCTGATAGTTATTTGGGTCTGTCTCATCACCTATCTTGAAGAGGGCAATCTTCCATTTATCAGGGAAGACAGCATTTTCAATGCACTGGTTGAAAATTAAAGCAAGTGGTTCACTGATAGAGATGGACATAGATTTAATGAGTTTGGTAGAGATATTATTATGTGAAATACTAGCTTTTGGCTGAAGTTAGGAGATAACCTGTTCTACAACAAGTTTCGCCTCAGACAACGACCCTGGATATTGCAGCGTGCAATTGCATCCGGTTGATGCTGAATTAATGGAGTTCTACAACTGTCCAATGACGAAGGTGGATCGCGTTATAGTATAGGTAACGAAGGACCGAGGAGAGGCGAAGAAGGCATCTCACGATGTGAGACCAATGACTGAATAAACTCTAATATTAGAGGTGACTCAGGTGCAACTGCAAATCAACATCGAACATTGAGCAGAACCAGTTGCCTATTCAGTGTTATAACAATGCAATAATATTCGCTGTATATTATTGATTGACTTTGTTCTGTTATTTACCAAAGGGTTGTTTCTGATCGTGTTGTTTCTCAGACTGTTTCTTGTCAAACTTGAGGGGTTCGAACCTGAGTGATCCCTTTCACTGAACGGGCAGCATGGGCATTCGGGCTTCAGGCAACAGGTGCAGAAGAAAACGGCATCAAAGACGAGACACGATGACATGATAATCAGCTCAATTAGCGCTGAGTCAGGTATAGGTGGCTGTCAGCTGTCGCATCCAAAATCCGAAAAGGATCACATGAAGAAAAATATCGACAGTTTTGTATGGATAAATTAATTCTATGAGATAGTCTGACATGGGATATTGTTAGAACACTTTTGGTCAATGGCGACATCAGTTTCCAGAGGTAACGCAGTGTATTGTGTCCTTTTGAGAAGGCAATGGACATTTACTTCAATACATTGATGTTTCGTCAGCAGAATTCGTTGTGTCAGGAATTGCAGATACGCGCTTCATTGCATCCACATTAATTGGCTCTTCATAAAAAGTAAATTAACCCCAGATCTTTCAAAACAAACGTTCATGCAATATCTATAATAATTATGCAGCACTATGCATTGCTATGCCAACGGAGGTCTTGAGCTGAGTATCCGATAACCAATTGGATTCACGGATGCCTATAATCCAACAGTGACAATGTCGTAAAATAACCATCAGCCAACTACTGTTATCTCAACTCTCTATCGCAACAATGGAATAAAAGGAAGTCCTTGGCAGAAGGATTTTAAAGGAAGGCCTGATCGTGATCAAGTGTGACATCAACGAAACTTCGCTTCCATCGAAAACAGCATTTCTTTTGTCGGATATTATTTTTTTGCTCAGCCTTGACTTGTATGTTGAAGTCTCTTTGTCTGAGATGAAGAACGCATGCGTGTGAGTTGGAGGGAAATGCTGATCCAGCAACAAAGTACAAATGAAATCTGCGGCGTACATAACTCGGAATAGAAGCCTATACCTTTGTGTGTTGGCGAGAAAAAAATTAGAAGAAGAAAAAAAGATACGTGGTTTTGCACTGCAGAATCTTATTTGAAAAGTTAAAAGGGAATTGCTAATCAAAGAGTGTTACGTTCACAAAAGGAAGAACTATATCTGGGGGAGAAGGTATCTCTTTCACTTATGTCATCGGGTTACCTGTGTGGGGGGTTTACCTTGGTCGTTATGGTAACTCGTTCGATACACCAACTTACATCGGCGTCAAAGCACTCGAACTTCCGTTCACCTTTGTGTCTTGCTCTCAACAATGGAGAGCTCATTAGTGCCTAATTAGTGCACCTGAGTAAACTAATTAGCGGCAGAGAGAAGAAAAATGGTACTGCTCAAGAAGTTTACCTCCCTCTCCATGCGGATCAATCGATGTGCTGAACGACAAAGCCGTTGAGAGCCCCTCGCGGCATTTCCGTTCAACGTTATGATTCCCATCGAACGTGGAGTGGACGTTCGGAAACAGTAGTGCGTTATGATTTGGATTATAGCGGAAGGTTAGACCAATCTTCCAAAGAGAAAGAATATTGTACACAATACGCAGAACTCACACTGAGTGAGAGCTGCTCACTTTAGCATAGATGACGCGCAATAGACACCACATCAAAACTGGGCTGGGAATAGACGGAACTGAATGCTAGTTGTAGAAGCAGATGGAGCAGTTCGGCAGAAACTTCTTGCACTCAATCCCCATCCTGGCATCCTGGTACGTGTATGCAGATGCTTAGAATTCAGTCAGAGCAATGACCTGGGATTTCAAAGGCAGAAGTCCACAGAACAACTGCACTGGGAAGATATGTATAGTGTCAACAAAAACGATGAGGATTTATAATTTGTCTTGAGTTTATTGAAGAATAAACAAAATAAATCAGGAGTGCCACGACCCTGAAAGACTTGAACGGGCCAAGATCCATAGCAAATTGCTACACACACAAAGTTAAAACTGTATGAGATCAGCTGATACAAATAAAAATATGCAAAGCGAGCTACGTACGAACCATTTATAAAATCAAACATTGTGAAGCAAGGATTTTAAACTTTATTAAAAATAAACACAAAATATACATCTCTTTTTTCGAAATTATATAGAATAGTTCCTACGATTGTCGCTTCTTGTACTTGATGATGGGGTTAAGGGGGGTGTGAATCATGGTGGCGTAGTTGATTTCCGGGAAACCAGGGTCACCAAGTTCAACTTCAAATAGTCTGAGGAACGTTGACATGATGGTTTTGATCTGAACGTAAGCGAACGATTCTCCGATGCAACGATGGCGACCAGCGCCAAACGGAATATAAATGAACTTATCGTCGGAAACGGCTCCCGTCTTGGAGAGGAATCTGTAAGGAGGATAAATTATGCATGATTTTGATAACTCATGAGTATTTACCTGTCAGGATTAAAGGTCGCAGCATCTTCCCACATATCTTTCAGTTTCTGATTGGTCGTGGGGGAAACGCAGACCTGGTGTCCGGGGGGAATGGTGTATCCCAGCACAGTCTGCTCCGTCTTGCACATTCGCATCATGGTCATGATCGGGGGTCTAAGGCGGAGCGTTTCCTTTAAACAGCGCTCGATGTACGAACACTCCTTCAGACTGTCATAATCCAACGGTGCCAGTTCTTTGCCAAAAAGAGACTGCTGTTCTTCAAAGCAATTATCCTGAATCTCTTTATTCTGGGCCAGGAAGAAAGCCATCCAGGTGGAGGTGGTCGATGAGGTGTGCTGTCCGGCCAACAGGAGACCAATCATCATGCCCGCAATCTCATCATCCGTCAAGTGACGGCCGGATCTGATTTGCATTCAACCGGTAATAAATTAAAACTCCTCAAGAACATCAGACTCACTTGTAAGTGGAATCCAGCAGCGTTTGCAGCATGTCATCGTGTGTCTCGTTTGACTCGCGTCTCTTCTGAATGGCGTTGTAGAATATTTGCTTCACTTTTTTGTGAGCGACATCTCGCTTTTTGAAGCTGGGTAGCGGCACCCACGTGGGGAGAAGCCATGCCTCCGCACTGAACCCTCCGTCCAATTCCCAGTACAGCTGAGCGACCGCTTCATTCATGATGCTGCGGATTTCAGGGCCGTGAAGACAGCTACTGGCGGTGAGGATAATCAGCTCTGACATTGCTTGGAACAGATCTAGAGAAGCAAGAATAATTTAAAACACTGATAACATATAATCATGAGAAATCACCTTTTTGACCACTGTTACCCCAGCGTTTGAAATACTCTTCGGTTTCATCAACAATCATCGGGATGTGTTCACGAAAACGTGCAATGTTCAAACCGGTTTTTAGCATTTTTTTCTGCTCAAGGAAAACCTGTTGGGTATGGTAATGAAACTCTGAAATTATTCTCTAGTTGCTAGTACTGACTGGGTGAGGGACATCATAAGCGACGCCTTTGCCGAACACAGGGCCAGTGAGTTTGTTGTAAACCTCTTCCGCATTCAAGTTTTCATTTTTACTGTTGAACATGAGAGCAGCTGCGTCAGAGCCCACGAGGTAAGTGAACGTCTTTCCGACCATCGTGAAACTGAACACCGGACCATACTGCAATAGCAGGAGTGTCAGTCATGCACTAGTACAATCATGCACAGATCATTCACCTTTTCGTATGCCGCCAGCAAGAACTCCAGAGGACTCAGTCCGAAACTGACCGCGTGACCCAGATATGGAATGGTGGAAGGAATGTGAGGTGGTGCCCTCTATGAACGAGCAGAAAGTTCAAATCAGATGTGAAATTTAGAAATAAACAATATTAGTTTCATAACAAATTTGTGATTAATATTACACAATTATATGTCATATTATCAAATGTGATCAGTATAATAATGAACAAAATGGATTTCCAATAAATTCCACTAAAAGTCCTTTTTTGTGCACAATGATGGTGTCAATCTTTTCCTATGCAATGATCATATTCCTGTCAAGTCGCAATCCAATTTTTTGGGCTCATGTGTCGGTTTATATTATAATAGCTATATAATAGACAAAGCTTGTAAAGATATTATATTATGAACGAACATCATTCTGTCACAATTTAAGCATTGTTCTTCACACATACTCAAATCACTGTTCTCGTCATTTTGCACTTCTTTTCATGGTAGCCCTTTATGGAATTTACCAAATGTATGTATTCAACCCTGAGCAGGCACTTGGAGACGTTGCATCCGACACTTATTATTTCTGCACCCTCGTTCCCATTCAAAATTGATTCCTCTTGTCATGGACTCTGGAAATTTTGATTTACAATTGTAGTTTTCATTTCTTTAAAATTTTTACAAAAATATTTAATTCAACAAATACTATTGTAAAATATGTTAGTAGAATGTGCCCAATGAACTACTCGGCTGTTTCAAATAATATGATAACCTGTCTCTTTTTAGCCAAGAAACGCTCCTGTTCATGCCTCGATGTATCAACTTTCAACCAATTAATATATGGAATCACCACCTAAATTCATATAGCCACGAAGAAAATATATTTTCTGATGCAATAAAATACCTGATATCTATAAAAAATTCTATAATTAATTCCCGTGCTAAACCTTGAGGAAAAAAACATTTTTTTGTGATATTTCTCTACCATATAATGTAATATGCGTTAATTGTAATATTTTTTTTTTCTGTTGTGTTGTACTTTCTTTTTCCACATTTGACATTATTGCATGTGTATGTGTTGTATTAATAAATTATTATTAATATTATTAATAGTAATTAATATTATTATTATTATTATTATTATTATTATTATTATTATTATTATTATTATTATTATTATAGAATTTTTCAATTTTTCTTATTCTTATCAGCTTAATAAATAATTTGTTAATTTGATTATTCACTAAGTCTAATTTAGCATAGGCCTACAGGCTACACATTAATTAAACTGATCAATGTTGAATGTAAACTTAGCATCATCATATTAAACTGATCAATTTAGCAATTATAGAATTTATAGAATTTATATCAATTAAAATTAGAATTAAGTCTATATGGCTATGTATCACGTGAATATCAATACCTTGATTCGAATTTATTATCCGATGCAGCATTGCTTAATTACCTTATCTCCTTGCGGTTTTTCAGCCAGCATCTTCCTTGCCAGAAGGGTGACAGTGAGCACAGCAGTGGTTGTCAACAACGCCAGGGTGCCAATGCTAGCCTCTTGGAGCTGCTCCATGGCAGCCCCAGAATATCCACCACCTGTATTCACGGTCTCCATCGCTGTCGATTCCTCAAGGAGAGATGGACTGCTTCTCTATTTGACTTAAAGGAAAATCACTTGAACATTAGCAATCATCGGCATGTTCACTCTGAATGGTTGAATAGCATCGCCTGATGAACCGAAGCACACAGAGGGAACTCCATATTCACCCGATACCATAAATAGTACGTAATGGTGAAATTCATTCATACTTATTGATAAACTAATCTCAATATAGGTTAGTGAATAATGATTTATTAACTTTTATATATAGTTATGTATTTATGAATATTTTCTTTCGGCTTTAATCGTGCTTTTTGAATAGGCTTAAATTGTAGACCCAACCACGCGCAGTGATATAGCACCATCTGTCGCCTGATAATGACGTCACGAGGGATGTCCCCAACATGAGACCAACAGCTGATGCCGCCGCAAAAAAAAGCCGATTACAAACATCGCCGATTGTTACTCAACCGATGACATTCGGTGTTCATAGCGAATGGCCAACGTGTGAAACAGCACCACTGACTATCCCTGACTATTTCTTGTGTTGATCCAGGGCTCTCATTACCTGAGTTTCGTTGATCGTGTCTTGAAGGTTTGTTTACATTTGCATCCAGTGGCACGTGCTCACATTCAGCAGACGCGCGCCATCGAAGTGGTCTACCTGTCTATAATTAAACGCTATTGTATGCTAACTATAACCATTATAGTTAGCATCGCCTGAATCAAATAAAACCATTAAAACGTTATAACAACAATGTTTAATTGATTGACCATTTGATTCACATGCACTCATCCGACTCTAATTATTAAATTAGGTTAATTATGTAGAATATCTATATAATATATTATATATTAGTATTTTACCGAGTTATCCTCACTATATTAATAATTAATAAATGATCTATTCATTAATCCAAATATTATAGATTAGAAGAATTAGACATTTATTATAACTTAAATATAATTACCTATAAGGCTATATATTATTAGCCTTAGGCCATAACTTATTAACTGATTAATATTGTGTTATTTTATAGGCTGTTATATACTCAATGACATTATATTATATGAGGCTCCACTCCAAAACCCCAGATATGTCTCATGGCGCGCAGCAGCGGTAGAGGGGATTTTAATAGCTGGGGCAAAACGTTTTTTAGATTCTCAGCATATTTGATGCAGAATTCATTCTTCTTCATGGTGGTATATTCATTAATACCCAGATCACAATATAAATGCATCAATTATTGTTTTTAATTGAGACGCTCCTAAGAACAATATATTGATTATTCGAGAGAAGTGACCGATTGATCCTCATTTTCAATTGTCCAGTAATAATTAATTATAGGCCTATTAGATGAAGATAGCAGATCTGGAAGCCACCAAGCCATTTACATATAACGGCTAGCTGGGGGGACGTGTTTAAAACTACGGATATGTGAAATATATCAATTTGAACCAATATCTCACAATATTATAGACAGTTACTGCAATAAGAATGTTATTTAAATAATAATAATAATGTTAATAATAATAATAATAATAATAATAATATTTATTTCGTATAATACAATATACACCCCCCCCCCCCAAAAAAAAAATGAACAAGCTAGGTTGAAACTGAATTAAATTGTAAATTATGGATTCAGATATCTTTAGCTAGTGTTGCAATGGGCATTTTGAAATACGAGGTCCTATAGAACGCACTTTATTATGTAAGTATTATTCATTTAGTTTTGCATGCAGGTATGAAACAGAGAGATAATCTGGAAGTAGGTTTCAAATTATTTTAATGGCTTCAGTTTATTGAAGTCTGCATTCATATTTTATATATATTGAGTGGTTAATATTTATGTAATGTACCACAACAGATCTTTTGGAGTTTTGACCGTTAAATGTGTACTAGAAGTTCAGTTAAATTAACTACCAGTAAGCATACTCCATATGTTTGAACCCTACAATCAGCAGCAAAACTTTTGCTTATAATTTTTTACATGAAAGGTTTGAGTGCCCTGCAGTAGACTTAGAACCTAATGTTTGACCTCTGCTCACACTGACCAAAGGTCACGACCTGAAGAACCGTGTCCAACATTCAGACACTGATTGCTGTGTGCAACTTTGTTATCAGTTTGTACGTGATAAGACGGTCTGGTTGAATCAGTGGATGTTCACTATAATCACGTACCGTATCACACAATGTTTTTTTATGAAATCTGTTGTTGTATTTTCTGAATATTCCACAGAATTTTGATGGACAAACTTTTTGACCATTAGAGATGTATATCTATATTTACTTTAATTAAATACCCTCATAATAATTATTAGAACAGAAAGATGATGTATGTTCCAGAATAATAAATTCTAATCAGTCCTTGTGCTTGTAAAATATTCAGAAGACAGCGTGTGAAGAGTTAAATTTCTTTTGAAATAAATCCCATGAAACATCAATTTGAGTCTGGACAAGAAGTATAGGTATGATTATATATTGATTTATTTTCACTGATCATGATTGACCCAATTGTGATCAGGAGTACTTGTATGATGGGCTATAAATTAGGTTATCTCTGTGATAAGTTCTAAATTCTATTAACTGAATCGTATAAAATTCCTCTTAACTTTTGCTCTTCATTCATTGTAGCTGGTGTATTTTTGGTCTGAAATTCATGCCGATTTCTATTCTAAATTATCTTCTTAATCATCTTTGTTCAACGCTAATTAAATCATTGTGGTGAAAGTTGTGGAGGTATATAAATGTACATGTATAGCTCTGTGTCACATCATTCATTTTGTGAGTGTCTTGACCTGCTTATTACAGACATATAAGATCAAGATGTTTGGCAAATCATTCAAATACGAGAACAACATGCAGAGGAACCGCGGAGGTCCCTACAAAACGGAGGCCGCCACTGACCTCACCAGGTGGAGGCTGACCAACGTAGAGGGACGCCAGACTTGGGAGTACATTCCGGAAGGAGAGGCCCCTAAAAGACCACAGACGATGCTAGAGAAGCATGTCCTAGGTCTAGACACAGTCAGTATACTGATAATCTCTTGGCATGATATCATTGGTCTATTTCTTTTAGAGTGAATTTGCTCCTGATTTACCAACACCCTCGACTGCGGAGGAGGCGGCTTATAACGGATTGCAATTTTACAGTAAACTTCAAGCGGAAGATGGACATTGGGCGGGTGATTACGGCGGACCCCTGTTCCTTACCCCTGGTGGGTTCATTGTTAACAACTTATGTATATATTAGTCTTTTATCCTGGTTAGGTTTGGTGATCGTTTGTTATATCACAAATACACCGTTCACTGATGAACAAACGAAGGAAATGATCAGATATTTGAAATCAGTAGAATGTCCTGATGGTGGATGGGGATTGTAAGTTAATTATTATCCGCATTTATTTGAATAACACTAATTAACTGTCTCTTCCACAGACATACAGAAGGCCCTCCAACTGTTTTTGGTTGTGCGCTTAACTACATCTGCCTGCGGTTGTTGGGACTACCTCCGGATGATCCTGTTCTTATTCGAGCCAGGGCTCTACTCCATAAATTAGGTCAGCTTGCCCTCATTTGATTTTCCAGTGAACAAAATGTCGCTCCCTCTAGGAGGTGCCACTGGTATTCCATCGTGGGGAAAATTTTGGCTAGCCGTCCTCAATGTTTACAAGTGGGAGGGAATCCACAATCTGTTTCCTGAAATATGGTGAGTAAGATACATTTAATATTCTGCTAATAATAAAATAATAATAATAAGTAATAAATAATAAAGTAAATAATAATAATAAGAAAACAAGTGCAATAGAAATGAAATGAATGAACACCCATTTCACAGGACCCTACCGGAATGGCTGCCAATTCATCCGTCACACATGTGGTGTCACTGCAGACAGGTGTACCTTCCGATGGCATACTGCTACGGAGCACGAATCACCGCAAAGGAAACCGACCTCATAAGGGAACTGAGAGAGGTATGGCTCCAATATTTGCCATGATTGTTATAATGAGGGGATATTTTTACGTATTTCTTCTAGGAAATTTACGTTGAGTCGTACGATAGCATTGAATGGTCCAAGCAGAGAAGCAACGTAGCTTCAGCTGACCTTTACTCTCCGCACTCTTGGATCCTCGACACAGCATACTGTGAGTGAATTATTTTAATATAATTTTTAGCTATCTGTGTTTTCCGTAGATTTTCTCGACTGGTACGAGATGTATCACAGCAAGAGCTGGCGGCAGAAATCGCTCGACAAAATCTACGAACACATCTGCGCTGATGATGAATTCACCAAATGCATCAGCATTGGACCTGTGCGTGGTGCAATTGGTTTAATTTTTTTCAGTTTTGTAAGATTTCGTTTTATGCAGATTTCCAAAACGATTCAAATGCTGGTTCGCTGGCACAGAGATGGACCTTCGCATCCAGTATTCCTCCTACATCAAGATAGAGTTAAAGATTACCTCTGGTAAGAGAGCCGAGAAAAAGAAATAAAGATTAACTTTTCTTTTATTTCGTTTTCTTAGGCTTGGTCTTGATGGCATGAAAATGACGGTAGAATATATTAACTTATTTGTTTTAATCAATACAATTTTTTTATTTTCACCTCAATCACAGGGAACAAATGGTTCGCAATTATGGGATACCGCATTTGCTATACAAATGTACATGGGTGTAAGTACTTCATCTATTATTCATCATTCATATTCATCAGTTCATTAAAAGTGCGGAGCCAACAAGAGGAAAGAGTTCCGCGATACTTTAGACAATGCCCACGCCTGGTTGAAACTCACTCAGATCCCGGAGAATCCGCCAGAGTACAGCAAGTTCTACCGTCAGATGAGCCGTGGGGGCTTTCCCTTCAGCACCAAGGATTGCGGCTGGATCGTAGCTGACTGTACAGCAGATGGATTAAAGGCCGTTCTCGCTTTGCAAGAAAACTGCGACTTTCTCTCCCAGGAAATACCAGAAGAACAGCTTAATCAAGCCATTGATGTGGTTAGTATCTTTTAAAAAGTTTAATCCGAATTTGTGAAAATTTTTCTTGATCCTGTCTATGACTGATTTTGTTTTTTCATAGCTGCTGAGTATGAGCAACCTGCTTTATGGTTACAGTTGGGTTGGCATGGGTTACGCCACCTACGAAACCAAACGTGGTGGTAAAATGCTTGAGATGTTGAACCCATCCGAAGTGTTTGGTTAGTTGAATCTAAATCTTTGGATTTATCAAAATCAAATTTTCGTCTGCTTTTCATCCTCGTAGGAGACATCATGATTGATTATCCATATGTGGAACTCACTTCATCTGTCATCCAAGCGCTCAAGAAATTCAGTAACAAACATGCGTACAGGAACATGGAAATATTGTGAGTGGAAATTTACAAAATTACGATCAACCTTAAAAAAATTGAGTTAAAAGTAAAGCTGTTAATCAAATCAGAGTTAGGTTTGGTGTGCAGGTTAGTAACAAGTTGTTTGGTTATTTCAGGTGGACAGTTCATCTTGGTCTCCAGTACATCAAGAGAGAGCAGAGGAAGGATGGTTCTTGGTACGGGTAAGCCTCACACTCTTGGCAATCAGCCAGAAAATTTTCATTTCTTATACCCGCAGATCGTGGGGCGTGTGCTTCACTTACGGAGCGTGGTTCGCGCTGGAGGCATTTGCTGCCATGTCCTTTAGATACGATTACAAGTACATTTGTTGACGGACATGAAAATCATGATCTTCTTTTTCTCTTCTTTATTTTCAGCAATGTGACGGAGGAGATGAAGAAGGGATGCCAGTGGTTGGTTGACCATCGGCTCCATGACGGCGGCTGGGGCGAGAATTTTGAGGCATGTGAAATCAAGGAATACGTTCCAGCAAAGAAGTCACAGACGGTTAACACCGCCTGGGCTCTCATGGCTCTTATGGCCGTCAGGTGCGAGCTCTTTGAAAGAAGGATCACTTTTATTTGAGCTATGTTTATTCGCATATAGGTATCCAGATATGGAGGTTCTTGAAGGCGGAATTAAAATCCTTCTGAAGCGACAGTATTCGAATGGAGATTTCCCCCAGGTGCTTTATTTGAGAGAAATTATTAATTGATTCACTAATTACTTATTTCAATTTTCTGCAGGAGAATATCATGGGAGTGTTTAACAAGTCATGTGCCATTCATTACGAGTCATATCGCAACATCTTCCCCGTCTGGGCTCTGGGCAGATTTGCTGAACTCTATCCTGATCACCGTCTCGCAAGGAAGCAATAACTTCTTTGGAAGCAATCTTACGATGCCAAGAATTGTTCTATTATATACAAGTGGATTGTGACTGTGATTTTTGTAGAGTTGTGTGTAATCTTTTTCAAGTGTATGGTCCTATTGATGAATTTAATTGCGTTCATAGCATCAGCCAGAGATATCAATAACATCTCGGTGTGAAATGTAGATTTATATTGGCAGCAGTGAATTGTGAAATGAAAAACCATTTTGTGATATTGCATAAATTCTGAGCCACTTTGTGCTATCTTGAATTTCAAAAGTTTTTCCACCAAATATGAAATAAGTGTATGTATTTGTGCTGCATTTTTCAATAGCAGAAATCAATATTTCTTCAATTTTTCCTTGTAGACTACAGAAATACTAATACATGTAATACTAATATAATAATAATACTATATAGGATTAGTTTTTATAGCATATTATACAGAAATCAAGTATTGCACAGTCGCATACCATTCTAAAGAATATAAAACTTTTGCAGGTAAAGACAATTGCTTCTGAACATCTTTAGCTCCATTCATTTTATGCTCCTACTTGCTTGACCAGTGCCCTGATACACGTAGCAATATTATGGAGAGCACCACAAGCCCTGATTAATTGAACGCCATTATCATTCTGCACTTTTCAAAGCTTTTAAAGCAATTTTCACAGAATAAACCGACTAGAAAGCACATGAAAAATTCCAGAGAAACTGAAATCAATTGGATCACAAATGTTTTCCTTTATTAACTTATTTTCCTTTCAAATTCAGGAATCATGTACAAAGGCACTTAATTATGTTAAAAAGGTCGATTCCTGTAAAAAGCGTAGAATCAGGCAGTGAAAATTCAGGAATACACGTTATGTTGGAATGAGCATGATAATTTGTGACTTGGATTGTATTGGCATTATTTCAACTTGTCCATTTTATCTCTGAAATTTGGAGACAAAAAGAAGAGTACTTGAAAGCCTAAAAATTTGAAGAAAAAAAAATATGATGTGTATGGATCATACTCAGTGACAAGTTTGTGTAAATACCGGATAAACAAAAAATAAATTTTAGTAAAGCGCAAGATTGAAAAAAAAAGATGGTTATAGCATTATACATAATGTTTGTGGACATACTGGGGTAAACATAATTGAAAAATAAATTTTATTAAAGCCCAAGATTGAAAAAAAAAATGGTTTTAGTATTATACAGTCTGAACCAGAATTGTGGACTCCCGTAATGTAAAAACTTATGATGGAAAATTCCTATCTCCACTTTGCTACAACAGCGTTGCTAGGGACTTTCCCGCACTTTCTGGCAGCAGCAGACGAGTGCAACGCTGTCATAGCAACGGTGAAGATAGGATTTTTCCATTATAAGTTTTAATATTACGGGAGTCTACAATTCTGGTTCAGACTGTAGATAACGCTTGTGGACAACTGGGATAAACATAATTGAAAAATAAATCTTATAATAATATAACAAAAGACCAAGAAATTGAAAAGCGTCACCATCATCTGACGACAATTGAGCAATTAACAACCAGTAATGGAGAAAAAATTAGATTCATAAAAGATTATACCGATATGAAATAAAATAAACGAGTCAAGTTAAATTAGGCATAACCAGCTTGGACATCATCATATTCAATCAAATATGTCGGATAGGACTGATCGCTATTAAAAATAACATACACCTGTGGAGAGAGTACATTATCAACTACGCTGTTGTACAACAGACCGTGTTTCTTGGAGCCGAGAGGAGGCGGGCGCTTCATCCCAGGATAGCCCTGCGTGTGCTTACCAACGAGCACGTCGGCTTGGAACATGTATCTTCGAGCGTTCACGAGTGACGGTCGCGTGTAGTGTGAGCTGTAGAAGGCGCGAGTGGCGAAGTAAGCGCCATCACCGTATTTGCTGCCGTATTGTCCGCTCAGACGCCAGTCAAAGCTCTGGTTGCAGATGCAACGAACCGTGTCGATGTCTGGTGTTCCATGGAAAAGAGAGAGCTCACGAGGCTCCTCACCATACTGCTGCTTCATCTCGGCTTTCATCCTATCATACGATAAGACATGAAGAATAAGATAAAATCAAGAGATGGGAATTATTAATCAGTCACTTTAGGAAAAGGGAATAGCGGGTGAACTTTATTTAAAGCTCAGATAACTCTACAGTAAAGAGAGATTATACTCACGCCATGTACTTTTTGTACAGATTTAAATTCTGCACCCGATAAATGCGGTGAATCCTGAACATTGCCTGGTTGACCGATTTGAAGAATTCCATCGCGACATTCCGACATTCGTCAGTTGACTGCAACAGAGCCACAATATCCGCCTCAAAAGGATGTCTGGTATCCATCGGTGACCACCTTGGAATGACATCTGGCAGGTCATCAGCATGGTAACTGACCCTAAAATGAATATGCAAATCAACGAATGTTAATAAATCAATTATATCCTCACCTATACACAGCAGAATTTTCGCGCTTGCTTTTTCTCAAAATTCTTCTAGTAGACTGATTATTCAGATTCACATGCTTCATGACATTGAAATACAATTCAAAATGACAACCATTTTCTTCATAGTTCACAATTCCAAAGGATTTTTTCTCACAGTATTCTTGGTATCGGGCTTCGATTAAATCCTGTTGTAAGTCGTCTTCCTAAAGTGATTCATAATATTATTATTATTGAACATAAGAATAAGCAACAAGAAGACAAACCTCTATGCCGAAAGCTTTTTCAATTCCAGATTCCTCTATAATTTTCCAGCAAAAATCCTAAAAAATAAAAAATAAATTAACACTTCAATTAGATTTAGTAGATCCGAAGCTATAATGAATTGATCTCAATATTCAACACTACACTTCCAGGCACAATTCTAATGCAAAAAAAACAACTGACCCCTTGAATATTGTGTGTCTCTGCCTTGAGCGGAACCTCTGCATCCATCTTAGGAGGGATGATTTTCGACTTCTTGCTCAATTGAGGAGCATTGCCACTTTCGTTAACTAGACAACCAACTTCATTCCTCGACTGACCAACTTCCTTTGCCACGTTGTGATTCTCATCAATTTTTTTCGAGATTTTCATCTCATTATATTCGGCAGGCAGACTGCTAAGCTCCATTCCAAGCTTTTTGACATTTTCTTGAGCCTTGGGGGAGAAGAGAGAAGGGGCATCACCGTTCCCCCATTGGTTGTGGCACACCACACGTCTCTTAAGTGCATCTGCACCCCACTCGGACATTCCAAACATGAGCAAAACGTGGGCGTTACGTCCCGTAGTGAAGGAATGTCCCTTGGTGCAGGAGAGCTCAGAGCAGAGTCCAGAGGTTATGTAATCCTCACACAGATGCAGATAATCGCACATCTGGTCAGTGCAATGTTTCTTTGGACAACGACGAAGGACAGACATCTCTAGCAAACGGTGGCGTTCACTGAGACCCAAATGCGAGCATTTCTTGCGCTTGAAGGAGGCAAGGTTGAACTCGTCTTCTAAGTCATGACTGAAGCAGCATTCCTCGGAGGTGCAGTTTCCTAATGCAAAACGACCGCAAACATGAAACTCAGGACAATCTTCATCAGCGCATCCAGATGGTGAATTATATGCAGTACATACTAAGAATTCAGTTGCAGAAATAGCAGCATATGAAGTTTTCTCTATTGGATGTTTATACACAGTGACTTCGGGTTGTCCAGTTGCAAGCACAATATCCAGGCTGAGACCTTTGACCCCTGCCATCCTGTCAGTCTCTTCCAGAGTCGCCCCTTTTATCCCTCTTTGGATGAGGAACTTTAATAGAGGTCCAGTGACGGGTGGAATCAGCAGATTACCAATGAGCCGCAACTCTAAGCGCGGGCTGGATGCAATGTGTTCGTTCCAATATTCAAGCTGCTGATGATGAGGTGCCTCTCGTAGAGTATGAGACCACGGACAGACGGGGTCCTTGCATGCCCCGCGTAAGTGCTCAATACAGACATGCACATAGGGACACATGGCGTACTTATTTAAATTAAGACAATCTTGTGAAGAGTTATAACCAAGACACACGGTTGGCAGTGAATTCCTCAAGACGATGCCCTTCTCGTCTTCAGATAAACCTTTTAATATGTTGCTGGCGTTGAGCGTCTGATTGGTGGCCATGCAGTTATCTGTCTCAGTACAGCGACAATGGTCATAGTAGAGCTTAGAGTGGCACAAGTGGATATATGTGCAGTCGTCGCCACGGCAACAAGAACCCTCTCTGTAGTAGGTAAAACAAAGCCGGATCTTAGGGCAGAAAGCGATGGCAAGAGAATCGCGTCCGTCAACGTAGTTCAGGAGTTTGATGCACTGTTGATGCCAGGGTGATTCGTTTATAATCCTCAAGAGGTCATCTTGAAACTTCATCGAGGGGAACAGTTCTTTGATTATTTTGCTCAGCTTGCAACAACCGCGATGTTTCTTCACAAGCCACGAAAAGACTTGCTTCCTCACACCATCTGGTATCAACTGACGCGATCTCACAGAACTCATCCTGCTGAGAGAAAAATCATAATTGAACAAAGTTCAATAATTCATTTCATAGTATCAATTTGTATATGGGGTAACAAGGTTGAGGGCTAACTTTTACTTACACTTCTACAAATGTGTGCTGAATAAAACTGTTTCGTTCTGATTCTATTCACATTGAAATCACTTTCCCATATTTAAATTTCAGCCTTGATGTGTTTCTCTGAATTATCTTCTCAGCTCTTTCACCTTTTGATCTTTGATGGCATTTTCATTTCCTAAACACATCCTCATTCAATAGCAATAAATGAGTAATACCTCACGTGAGGTTAGCTACACTTCCTTTTAGGGTAATGAGCATAATGAAAAGCAGCAACACATTTAAGAAGTACAGTCAGACCCCGTTAATCCGCCCTCCTCCGTTCCCAAGGAAACTGACGGATTAACGAAAAGGGCGGATTACATTTCAGACCACAAATTGATGAAAATTGTGTGTCATTCTAAAACCCCCAAAACCCATGTAATGCATTAACGTAGTGGCATATACCATTAGGAATGAAGCTGGAAGTTAAAAAGGATCTCACAAACGATAACATGAGGTCAATAAAAGATTTTCATTTAAAAAAAAAAAATCAGTGATGGTTGTCTGCTTGTGATAAGCCGTTCCACCACTCGCAATCTGTGTAGTTCATCTCTATTTTCTTGCTTCGCTGCCTCTGACTCCTCGAA
This sequence comes from Capitella teleta, assembly GCA_000328365.1. NCBI lineage: Eukaryota > Metazoa > Annelida > Polychaeta > Capitellidae > Capitella > Capitella teleta. Next base: position 45,159 of record KB292306.1, read on the forward strand.
TCTCTCCCGAAATATAGCATTAATGCACGCACGTGCTACCTCACTTCCCCGCCAAGACTTCGTTCGCGGGCTCAGATCCACTCGCTTCTGCACTCAATTGATCTCCATTCACAACTTCGTCATCTCGTTCATTCCGCTCCTGAACATCGCTTAACCCAGCGACCAATTAAATTAAAGACTGTAAGAATATTCGCCTACGATTGATTCGCTTTGTTTAATTAACTTGTTAAGCGTTAAAAAAACGGGGAGGTGCCATTTGTTGTTAAACTGACGCGACTTCAAAGAAATCGCCGACAATTGATGTGTCTTGGCTGATGTTTGTTTTCGACACGCTATTTGGGGGCGGATTACATGTGTTATTTACAATGGTAAAGTGTAGATTCGTTCCCTGGAATCGTGGTCGGAGTCGGATTAACGAAAAGGACGGATTACATGACACGATTAACATTACAAACGATTCGTCCCTGGCATTTTAGGGCGGATTACAAAAAGGGCGGATTACATGACGGTGGATTAACGGGGTCTGACTGTATAATATATATACAATTAAACTTGTATTAATGAGTTAATGCGTTAATCAGTCTAGGCTACAAGATTAGGTCCTGGTTATATCACTTAAACGTACTAAATAATTAAGTAAGGAATCATTTTTTATGGCTCGGTCGTTTAGCAAATAATCCAAGCTCCAGCACAGGATAGTGCATCTATTTGGACTCACCACAAGTATGCGAGTCTTATTCCGAACCCTGGCTATACTCAATACTGTAACTGTGATTGGGACAGTGTTACATGCAGTGATGTACTCAGTGTCAAAAATTCACACTCAGACACTGAGAGACTAACTTATTATAACTAGTAGTCTAGTAAACATATTAACTCTATAGATGTAGCCATCTGGAGGGTATATAGAGTATAGATTAATATTATAGTACAGTACTGTAAACTGTAGTACGGTACTAATGTCATTCTAAGACTCAACATCATCCCCACAGATTATGGCTATAATTATGGAGTTAGTATAGTACCAGCTGTAGCACAGATTCTCGGGCGAGGTCTGTATACCTCATTGGGCTCGCTGTAGTATGTCAGCTATACCAGCTGATATAATACAGCGAGACAAAGGCGTATGAAGACCGAGAATCTGTGCTAGTATAGACTATATAGTAAATAATAACTACTAAATAGTACAGGCCTAGCTCCCCAAGGGTAGCGGAGTAGTTCCCACTACCCTACGGCTTGGGGAGCTAGTAGTAGTAGTCTAGTACAGGCCGTCCAGTAACACTGCCTACAGTCTGAAGACATGATGATGATAAAAAAGGATAAACTAAGTAATAGTAGCACCATTCAGCCCATCAGACACACATTTTGCTTGCTTACCTGCTCTTCAACGAAAGTCTCCAATCGAAATACGGAAATTTTAGAAGATCCTTGGTTTTTGTGGTTATAACCTGATAACCAGCAACGGTAGTTTCGGTGCGCTTAGAACCTATAACCACCACTCAGAGCTTGTAATTTGCATACGGTAATGTATTCTCATTTCATACTACGCAGATCAGGGGTTTATACAGAATGGTTTTAGTCATCAATAATTCACGCTGATATCACAGATTAAAAAGACCAATTGTGTTATCTCTGACTGATGTAATACATAACAAAACAATTAATCATTTGATATTTTGATGAGTACTAAAGAATTCACCAGATTGATGACGTAAGACATATACTTATATTTAAGTGTGATATAGTAATTAAAATACCATTATTCATTAATTTATATGTAACAATTAATGTATATGTTATTAATTTATATAGTAAATGTATACACTGGACAGTCTGGTCTAGAATTTTATTTTT